>JACDQD010000003.1:34805532-34818181 GCA_019843655.1 Lethocerus indicus | reverse complement strand
AACCAATTTTAGAAGCGTATGAATGAAATGTGGCGGTACTCACTTTTCGACGCAGTGGGCTGCTGTGATGGCCCAGTTTTCGTTGAGCAGAGCTGCGCCACTGCTTGTGCAGGTAGGTCGAAGTGCGCCACTGCCTCAGCGATATCTGGAGGAGGCAGCAAAAAAAAAAGAAATTTTTTTTTTAACAAAATTACAAACAAAATCTACCGGTCATTTGTTGAAGGACGTTGTTTAACGGGACACAGGCTTGTTGTATGTTGTACAATCTTAAATGTCACGGCGTCTACAGAGACTGGCGAAAAGTCGATGAGATTGTGACGGCCCAAAGGAGCCGAAACGGTCTACCGAATTTCGTTACCTCATGACCCAGGGGGAGCAAAAAAACCTTAATTGGCGACTAATTACTGTGTTTCCCCACTTTAAGAGATCCAATTTTCAATGTTATTGGTACCTTAGAGCGAGCCCAATTTACCGGAATTAAAACAGCGAAAAAAGGACAGGTAAGTAACAATTCACGTGAATTGGCGGACGGGAAAAATGCTAAATTATTAATTTTTTTAAAAAACTTTAAAATGCCATAAAATTCTTGTAACGGCTGTTTTAAAATGTGAAATAACCCGTTTATCTCTCTCTCTCTCTCTCTCTCTCTCTCTCTCTCTCTCTCTCTCTCTCTCTCTCTCTCTCTCCCGTCTCTCTCTCTCTCTCTCATATATATATATATATATATATATATATATATATATATATATATATATATATATATATATATATATATATATATATATATATATATATATATATATATATATATATATATATATATATATAATATATATATATATAATATATATATATATATATATATATATATATATATATATATATATATATATATATATATATATATATATATATATATATATATATATATATATATATATATATATATATATATATATATATAAATATATATATATATATATATATATATATATATATATATATATATATATATATATATATATATATATCTCTTGCTCTCTCTCTTCTGTTTGAAATGATTCAGTAATGTACGGTGTGATCGGTCATAGAACATTCCAGTTATTATTAATCGACACTTTGATGAGATTGGTGGGGGTTCCTCAAGGAAATCTATCGGTGAATAGACGGTAGATTAATAATAAAGTCTCTTTGGCAAAATAAAACGAATTCGAAGTCAAAACGTCGATTAGTTTTGAATTACACCGAGCGGACAAGTAACGCCACTTGCTCTTTACCCGACCTGAACTGGAAATGGTTATTATACCGTTTACACCTATTTTATGTATGGGTTGATTGATACCTGCCAGGGCCATTTCCGAACGAGCTCTTCTCGCCTCCGACAATTCTCGAGACGGGAAAAGGCGTCGACTGAACAAACAGGGTCAGATTGAAAATCATCGCTATACCGCCGGTTATACCGCCGGTTATACCGCCAGTTATACCGCCAGTTATAGCGCCAGTTATACCGCCAGTTACCGCTTGTCCTGCTCTGCACACAGTTACCGACCTCCGCCATCCGACTGCAGGCTGAAGGTACAGTTTTTTTTCCTTTTCTTTTCCCGTCTTTCCCTCCTTTCGGTTTTTCCACTTTTCAATGCGGCCAGACGCCGACCAGCTGAAACCGCGCCACAACGCGTCGCTACCTCTTTCAAATTCGAATTTATCCAAATACAAATACAAATACATACAAGAGGATTTCGTTCAACACAGTGTTGTGATCACTTCCTTGAAAACTGGCTAGTAGGAAATGTGCAAAAAAAAATTCTGTTTAATACACTTCAAAGGACATCAAGACTGACAATAGGCGACATCAAAACTGACAATATATAAAAGCTATACTGGAAAACGACACGGACGTACGGATATTAGAGATTCCATCCCGATCCATTCCCGCATCCAGAGATTCCAGTCAAAAGTCCTTCGATTCAATTCCCGCCTCTCTCCACGTCCAAATCAACTCCTGTCCAGTCCCTTTATCCAGTGAAACTAATCCAACTCATAACTCAATTGTACCCCTGACTGGCGTACAATAGTCGATTGTACAATAAATAAAGTTTGAAAAAAAATAAATACGCTTCAATGCGCTGCACGGCTTTGGCCACAACTTCGGTGCTGAAGACCTCGTGGACGATGAAGGCCGCCCGTCAATATTATTACAAATTTCGGTCGTTATCTCGAAATGGAAAACGTCTTAAATATCGGGGGGGGGGGTGGGGGTAAGGGGGGGCTGTAATAATCCCACGGTCTGTACACTTGCTATTTGGAAAAAGACCTCCAATTCCAGGAAGAAGAAGAAGAAGAGGAAGAGGGAGAGGGAGAGGGGAAGGAAGCGGCGAAGGTCCTTCATTTCTAACAATGGGGCCTAATTTTGGGAATTGGACGTTTAAATAATATCATATCTCCGGACGATCCGTGAGATTGTACTGGAGGTCCGCTGGAATTTATCCCGGGGAAGATAACTAGGGCTTGCAAGGAAACACCACCGGGAGTGGGGGGGGGGGGTAGATTTTAATCTAAGTTCCTCGTAATTCCGGGAAAATAAGAGCCGGGAAAGCGGCTCAGGGTGGGGTGAACGAGGAGGGGGTGGAAAACGGAGAAATTCGGTAGGAAATCGAAACGAGGATGAGGCGGATGAGGAGAAGAAGGAGGAGGAGGAGAATTACTGAGCTCTGTCAAGGACACGGCAATTGGGGCTACGAGCTCGGTCGGGGGGGCCCCCTTTTACAATTTTTCTTTCATTTTATTTCGCCCCGCCCGCTTTTTTTCCTTTTTCCTCCGCCCGCTTTATTATTTTCTTTTCTTTAATCAGCCTTTCCTTCTTCCTTGTCCGCTGGTACAGCG
Source organism: Lethocerus indicus (assembly GCA_019843655.1). Classification (NCBI taxonomy): domain Eukaryota; kingdom Metazoa; phylum Arthropoda; class Insecta; order Hemiptera; family Belostomatidae; genus Lethocerus; species Lethocerus indicus. The sequence goes on along the minus strand of JACDQD010000003.1, from coordinate 34,815,298 downwards.
GGTACGGGGTCGACGAACCCGGACCGAACCTGGGGTAAACACCCGCCGGCATCACACACACACACAGGAGGAAATAAATAAATGTAATTTACCCCCCTAGCCAACATTCCAAATCATACATAATTTACCGGAGATTACACACCCCCCCTCCCCCCCCCCAACAACCGGTCATTAAAAATTTATTATCTAATTACATTCGCGAAACAGAGCCCGAATACGAGGGACAGAGTGGAAATAATACCGGCCCATCGGTCCGATATATATAATTTACCGTATTATGGGGCCTCCGGTTATATATACACGGCATCGATACATAACGTTAATTTCGGTGGCGTGGAATTTTCTTCTCGTAAAATTAAACCGATAATTCCGATCTAACTCTTTTATTACGCTTTTATAGCCTCCTGTTATATCGTCGTTATTTAATTCGGTGTCGAACACTGTTAAGATGTATCGAAATAATATCGCCCATTATCGGCCTCTGGATATTAAGTTCGGTACAGTTGCATTTTTCCAAGTTTCTAAGCTCGAGACAACTGATATCTTTTCGGTAAGATCTAATAGACTATAGTTTTTTTTTTTAGTTTCCTGTTACACCCTCCTCCCTGCATGGGAGAGTGACTCAGCGTCATAATGAGAGGAAAAAAACATTGTTTCTACTACTGAGGACAGTAACATTATTTTTTAAGTTTTCGACGCTTTAAAGTTCAATTTACTTTTCAATTCCGGCAAGAGAAAGAACTCGGAGAAAAAAAAACGATATAAATCGCTGTCCAATCAAAAGCCGAAAACTCGAATATTTATTTATTATTTCGTAACGATAGATTATTTTAATATACCCGTTTTGTGGCCTGCGACGGGGTTTGGAATAATACCGTAGATTTCCGTGGTCCTTTCGCTAGACCGGGGTTTCGGCCGCTCGCCATCCTTCAGTAGGAGTGACTCGACTAACACAGCGCTACCGAAGATGGCGAACGGCCGAAACTCGGTCCGGCAAAAGAGAGGAGACAGAAACACGACGGAAATCTACGTTATTAGATTATTATTAATAATATCGGCCCGGTGACTGAGTCGTCGAGGATTATTCCTAAATATGTCGGGAGTACTGTGCGAAACGAGGACGGCTGAGAGGGTAAATGCATGCTTTGGAAATCCAATAATTTAGTGGGGGTTTATTCAGTTATCCTTAGTTATTTAGTGAAATAGGTTCGTACCCTCTTTGTAGTCCGACATGTTGAGATGGTCGGCTATTTCGTTGGTCTCGATGCTGGTCAGCGGCGGCCTGTACGTGCTGCTAGAGCTGGAAACGGCGACGGTGCTGCCGCCGGCGACGGTGCTGCCACCGGCGACGGTGCTGCCGCCTGTAGCGCCCGCGTCGGTAGATGGCGCCACCGTCGCATCGCCAACGGTCGCGTTGCTCGCCACGCTCACCGGCGGCGCCACACTGCTGCTGCTGCTGCTGCTGCTGCTGCCGCTGGACTCTGAGACCGTGCCGTACAGACAACCAGCAGTCAATATTCTGCGCGCACCGGTGCCAGTAGCGTGCTCAAATTGTACATTGGGCAATAGTTACCGGTTACTGTGGATTGGGGCAGCGTCGTGGCCGGTTCTCGGGTGGTGAGGGACACTTGAACCCAGGACTGTGACTGCGACTGACTATGGCTGGGTGGTGTCGGCCGCCGGCCCACCGGTGGTCGCCGCCACCGTCGTCTCCGCCGTCGTCGTACTCTCGGGCCTCCTCGTCGTCGTCGTCGTCGTCGTCGTCGTCGTGGTCGGGGCGGTCGTGGTGGGCGGCGCGCCGGTCGTCTTGGCGGTCGAACCGGGTTGAACCGGCCGATCGGCGGTCACCGTCACCGGAGCTCGGGTAGTCCAAGAGGTTTCTGGCGCAATAGAAAATAATTTTAATTTTCGTCACTTTAATATCATTAATACGTACGGAAACCACCAGCGGGCGGGCCCCTCTGCCGTGCGTTTACCTTGGGGCGTCTGCGGTCGGACGGGCCTGTTGTCCTCGACCGTGGTCCAGGTGACGAGGTGGGTGGGAGAGACGTCTGTCGGGGTGGGGTAGGAGGCCTGGGTGGTGGTGGTGGAGGTGGAGGTGGAGGTGGAGGTGGAGGACGGCCTCGGGGGCCGGTGGGCGGCGTACGACGGTGGTGGAGGTGGAGGAGGTTGGCGAGGGCCGAGGTCTGGCCGTGGTCGGGGTCTGTGGTGCGGGCCTGTCGGAACCGGGTTTGGGTCTGGGTTTGGGTGTGGGTGAAGGTTTGGGTCTGGGTTTGGGGTTGTCGTGGTGGGCTGAGATCTGATTGTTGTGGACTGTTGGCGGAGGGTGGTGGAGTGGGGCCTGGGGGGGTCGAGGTGGTGGGGGATGATGTTGGTACTCTGGGTGGGGCTTGAAGGTGGCGGTTGTGGTGGTCGGTCGGGGCCTGGTGATGGGTCGGGAGGCGGAGGACTCGGGCCTGCGGGTAGTCGTTGGCCGCGGTCGTACTCCCGAAGACGCAGTCGCGTTATTCGGCTGGGTGTCGGGCCTGCGGGTGGTGGAATAAGGCCTGGAGGACGAGACCGCGCCGAATGTGGGTCTCGAAGAGGACGCAGTGGGTTTCGGTTTCTTGGTGGGTTTGGCCGATGAAGAAATGGGTGTAGTGGAAGAGTGGAGTGGTTTGGTGCGCGTGGGCGATTGTTCCTGGATTGTTGTCTGGGACTTGACGGTGGTGGTGGTGGTCGTCGTCGTCGGGAATCCGTTGTAGGAGGGATTGAGGGACGAAGAGGTCGGGAAGAAGAGGGGCGGGAGCGGGTCCTCGTCCTTGATATCGTTGGAGTCTATTGGGGGCGCCGGGTCGAAGAGGTCGTTGCCGTTGTCCGGGAGTCGGCAACAGCTGCCGAAGTAGAATCTGTCGATGCAGGTGCCCAGGTGGGTACCGTTCCCTTTGGCGCAGTAATAGGCGAACATGCATATCCCCTCCTCGCCCGTCCTCCGGCTGACGCAGGGTAGTTGCCTTATGTGCCTACCCGAACCTGCGGAATTTAAAAAAAAAACCGATATTAACCTTCTTTATGGCTAAAGAGACGGCAGACGACACCCCTGCATAAAGGGGCTAAAAACCCTTCCGATGGAGCTGTCCGTGTGGTTTTCCTAGTCCTATTGTGTCCTACTGCATAAATATACCGGATTATTGTGATAAGCCGAGTCTTATCGGGATGAAATCGGGCGCTGCTCCTTATCTCCGGGCTATGCAAAACCCTCAGAACGATGCTGTATTGCGGGTCAACCGCTTCCTGTAACGCTTTTCGGCCAGGAGTTTTTTTTTCTCAATTTAATGGACAATCTCCGATAACTGTTTCTGCACCCTTTTTAAACTGGGGCGATTGGACGATATCGCGCCCCTTCAGAACACGGACTTAGGCCCGTGGACCTACGGGGCCATTACTGGGGGAAATTCCCGCCGGGAAGTGACGAGGAACTTCGGCACTGATAAGAGAGAGAGAAGATTCCGTTTATCAGCGCCGGTCCGTTGTCGCGCTGAAAACGTTTCGTCGTCGAACCGTGATAAGATGAATATGTGGGGCTTAACGGTCAGGGCTTCCTTCACCGAGGAGACACCGGAGGAACCGTTATGCGGACCGCACTTGTGACACTTGAATTCTCCGGCATTCCTTCGGGAAAACGGAAAAATTGAAAGACTAATCCAATGCGAATGAAGTATGAAGTTTGGACGTTCGCCCAAAGCCCGAATTTATCGAAGTCACCGTTTCGAAATCGATTGAAAACTGTCCAAATAAACGTCTCGAATATTTATCGTCGCGTATCCATACAGATGTACAGGTCGGGTAAAGTAACAATATTATTAAAAATTGATTACTCAAGGAACTTTTCCAACAGCCCAACACATTAACACGTTGAGTCACCGGTGACTGACAGTCTAAAATATGATATATATCTAAAGTCCGCTTAATTTTTATTTGAAGATTAAGGACTTGGAGATTTAAATCTATCAATTATAAATTCGGAAAGGGAGGCGAAAGGTACAATTTTTGGCCGATTTCCCCCCATCCCCCCCCCGCCCCCTTCCTCGGATAACTCCGATCTTCGACACTTTCTCTTCCTGCGACGGAGAAAAAAATTATCCTTTCAGCGAAAACAACTTGGCCGATATCACTTTCAGACCCTTCGAGTGATATTTTGAAAGCTGAGCAAAACGATCGTGGCCGAAGAGTGAATGAATATGAACGTAAAATATTTCGAAAATTGGGCCACATTTCGTCACCCAAACAAGGCGTATACTTTATATAGATGGGGCCGGAGGAAAACCTGGAAAATTCCTTTACAAATATGGCCAATAGTGTATTGGAGGGCCGCGGTATATGGGCCGTAGATGTGTACCGGGGAGAAGTTAGCGGAATGTCGACTGAAGAAGTTGATGGTTGGACCGAGTAGAGGCCGATATGTGGAGGATATACTGAGGCTGGTGGAGAAGACGCGGATGACCTTACTGGGTTGACCTATTGGGGGCGGGGGGGCCGGGCGGAATTCGAAGTCTACATATTATGTATCCATTATATGTATCCGGGTCGCGTTCCTCCCACGCGCCTCCCCCCCGGTCCCGAAACCACTTTCCCCGCGGAGGCGTGTCGAAAGGAGGACGACTGGACCGGATCACAGTGGGATAGGAAGGAGTGGCTCGGCTCCGTTCCCGAATAGGGGGACAGGGAGAGGTCGGGGAATGATTGGCGAGTAAAATTTTCTCGTCCTCTTCCCCGAGGTGGTGGTGGTAGCAGCCAGAGAAGTAGGAAGAAGTCCAAATTGTATACATAGTGGCAGGACATAGAGGAATTGTCTATTGTGCGTGGAATGAAGATGAATAGGAAAGGTGGAGTAGGTGACTAACGGTAGATGTTGTTCGGTCTCCTATACCAAGAAGTGGCCCTCGGCCATGGGGGGGGAGGTGGAGTGGCCTTGACCCGCATTCCATTTTAAAGGGGGGGCGGACGATGGAAGGCCCTCCCCCCACTACCGTCAATAATATCCGGGTTATCGACCGAGCCTTCTCTCTCTCTCTTGATCCGGATTAAACTTTCGCGGAAATTCTCGGCGCTCCTCAATCCCCCTGTAGGCGTACAAGAGGTTGTCCACCTACCGCCGAAGACGATTTGCGGCGTCCAGAGTGGGTTGGCCGATGCGACGATACTGAAGACGGCGACCGACAACGCCACGACGAGCGGCCTCGTCCCGCCAGTCCCCGACGTCCTCGCCACTGAAGACATCTTCCCTCCTCCTCTTCCTCTTCCTCCTCCTCCTCCTCCTCCTCCTCCTGCTCCTGCCGCAGGCCGGATATATTCAGCACGGCGTGTCCTCAACGCGCCCGAACAGCGATCACCTCCGTTCCAACATCTGCCAATTAGAAAACGAATACATTAATTACACGAATAGAATTAACGGAAGAACTAGGCGACCGTCATCGGGACCGTTCCTCCGCCCTACGCTTTCGGGCCACTGTCCACTCTTTTATACTCTATTTAATACTTGTTAGTGTTGTTGGCGCTGAGAGTGTTATGTTGTACGCCGGGCCGGGCCGTCGATAGGAATGGAGAGACGAATGAAATAAACCGGATAAAAATAAGGTCGGCTTTGAAATGGCCGTGACCTCGGCCGCCCGGAAGTTTTCGTCCTTTTGCCGATGGCGCAAAATAAGAAGAGAGCCGGAGGAGAGAGAGAGAGAGAGGGAGGGGTGGAGGTGGAGGCTGAGCTCGAGGGTGAAGAAGTATCCTTCTCCCCGGTTGGCCAATAAAAGCAATTTGAACTGGGTGGCGGAGGGCCGGTTCTTTTTATCCTTTTTTTCGCCCGCTTGCCGCGGCCCCACCGAGTCTCCTCCAATCCTCCCCGGTCATCGATATTAGAAGACCTCTCGCGTCCTTGGCTCCGTCTGTTGACCGCCCGCCGTCCTCCCTGCACCCTTCCTTCCGCCTCCTCCTCCCCCTCGCCCTTTACCGGGGCATCTGCGAGATATTCCCCGAAGAGGAGGGCTTCCGGTGAGATCGTGGGAAGAGCAGTATAATAGAGGTTGTGGCATGGGAATTTTTGGCGAAACCCCCCCCGGTGTTCTTCCCCAGGGAACACTGCACGGTCCTACCGGAAGCCGTCCAGTTACAATTCTTGGCCGTGGTCCAGACGCACCGATTCAACTACTCTTCCCAACCGACTAACAACACCCTACTGTCTCGGAGGATCAGGTTTTGTGCCGGTTTAAGTCTGCTGCGAAGGTGTTCCAACCTGCGTATAAGGGCGGACCCTAGGACCCGAGTGACCTTGGGGCCGGCCGAGGCTGACCTTGGGTGTAGTTGGCGATGAGGTCATCGCTCCCCCATTCACCTGCCGCTCTAGCGCACGTCCTCTACGCCCTTAACACTCGTCGAGATCGCATCGAGATTCCGACGTCAAAAGTCTTTCACCCCGGTTAGGTTAAACCCGTTTGAGAAAAGAAAAATCGAATATTTTGCCGGCGCATAATTGGTTATTAAAACCAACAAACATGTTATTATATAAGCTGTGAAAGGTTCCACAAAGAGTGCCTCACAATAAGGTCGGGAATCGTCGTTTCCGGTCTGTTACGTGAAATTGCGACGGACAGAATCCTTTTAAAAATTATTCTCGAATCGAGCCGGAGGACGCGGTAAAAGCGGTGGTTGCGGCGGCTAGAACAAAAAAGGTGTTTTAAAACGATTTTCCGCCCGTCCTCTAAATCTGCCGCGACGGTCACGTTGGACGGCTTAATTGGACGGCGGAACTGGAAGCTCGGTGACCGGATGACGGGGGCGGCCGCGGCTAACGCCCGGCAGGGGAACAGGGGTGAAGGTGAAGGCGAAGGTGAAGGTGAGGGGTGAGCCGTCCCTCGGGGTTTAATAAGGTCACCTGTAGGATGACCTCACGTTGCGTAACAAGCTCCATCATTACACAACCTCCCTCTCCATCCCTCCCTCCTCCCTCCCCTTCTCCATCTCTCCCTCCCTCCACCCCTCTCCATCTCTCTCTCTCTCTCTCTCTCTCTCTCTCTCATATATCTATCTCTCTATATCTCTCTCCCTCCTCCATCTCCTCTCTCTCTCTCTCTCTCCCCATCCCCCATCTTGTGATTGTCTGTGACTTCCGGCAGACGCCAGCAATATAAAACAACGCTAAGACCAATGTACCTACCCCCACCCCTCCCTCTTGGGCGGTTTCGCCCTTCCTTCCAATTGGCTCTGGCATATACCGCCGGAACAATAGGGCGTGATAATAAACGAAAACGGAATTGTGCATAATTTATTACAATTCGCGTTTTTATAACAAAGGAGCGTTATAACGGATAAGATTCTTCGATACCCGGACGTCCGGCGGAGGTCGATGATGACCACGAATAGAAGGCCGTTATCGAATCGGCATCTCCGTAGTTCGCCAGGGGATGTATTCGAAACCATCTACGGCTCAACTGTGCAAAAAATGTTGACGGACTTAAAAATATGCACGACGCCACTTGTTGTCGGTGAATTACCCAATTACTTAGTTGTCAACTTGAAAGCCTCGCTTCGATATATTTGTGTACACGAGTAGTGTTGAAAACGGTAGTTTGGGAAAGTTGTATTTAAAAAAAAAAATTCGACGACTTGAAAATTGTAAGTCTCGTTAAGTCGGTTGATGGCGCAAGTATAGGGCGGATGACTTGGAATGAACTTTGAACCGTGACGAAATTTCCACCTCTGCCATTGGTCCTCCACCTTAATTTCCTGCTCCATCCCCTACAGTACTGTACTTCCTCCTACTTCCTCAACTTCTCCTGGAAGTGTTTTTAAACGAGAGAGAAATTACGAGATAGCAAAACCTGAGGACTTAATAATAGAGCGCAGTAGGAGATATTAGAAGAGAGAGGGAGAAGAGGAGGGGAGAGAGGAGAGAGAGAGAGAAGAGAGAGAGGAGGAGAGAGAGAGAGAGAGAGAGAGAGAGAGAGAGAGAGAGAGAGAGAGAGAGAGAGAGAGAGAGAGAGAGAGAGAGAGAGAGAGAGATAGAGAGACGATAGCAGAGAGAGGAGAGAGAGAGAGAGAGAGAGAGAGAGAGAGAGAGAGAGAGAGATGAGAGAGAGAGAGAGAGAGAGAGAGAAAGATAGGAATTGCTGATCGCCCCAAACTAACCCAATGACTATTCCTCTTCATATCATCTTCAGATTGGCCGGATGAAAAGAAAAACCCTGAGCTTTGATTTCGGAACGCAATTTCTTTTACGGGCCGGCCGACCTCATCACAGGTTCACCGCTGTACGGGCCGTAAATACCGCACGAATCGAAAATATTTCAACGGCCTTTATAAGATATCAATCTCAATCGTTAAAAAAAAAACCCATTGACAACGTCAAAAATCCTCCATCAAAATCAAAAATTTCCTCCGGTAAAATATTCCTAGTCGCAAAGTAAGTTTATCTTGAACAGGCTGAATGATGACAATTGAGCGGAATTTAAGTTCTCAGGAAGTTTTTTTTTTTAGTCCCAATACTTGATGTATTCGAACGCGTGTATCAATCGAATATATTCGAAGAAAAATAAATTATCCGTATTGTATTTTGTTGTATTGTCAATTTGCCGTCGCCGGAACCTAAAAATTGTCCCGTCGGCCAACCATTTCCGGGAACGATTTCGTCTTCCGAACGACCGACAACGCTGTTCGACGGCATTGACAGCGTTAATTAAAATTAATTGATTGTTTAATTGACCGTTGAAAGTCCGGGGGCCAAACCGTCACGCGGGGGTGTAAAAGCACATTAAGTTGAAGTCACGGTAACGACTCCAAGATGATACTGAAGACGACGTAATTGGGCCTTCGCCGCCGCCGTCAAAATGTATTCAATCAATGCAGAATTCTTCGGTTTCGGCCGCTCGCCATCTTCAAAGTAGCGCTGGGTGAGTCACTGGGGGACTTTGTGAAGCGTCCTGTCAGCACTGCCACTCATATGTTTTTGGGAATTCTGTTGTGCCATTTTTGTTAAAGGAAACAGTGGAGTCTATATATATATATATAAATTCCAAACTAAATTTGGTCTTTTGCTAGACCGGGGGTTTCGGCGGCCGTCCGCCTTTTCAGTAGCTGTCAGTCGAATCGCAGTACAAGTGACACAGTGGGCAGTGAGGAGGCTGCTGGCCACCATAAAAACATCCAAAGCCGACAGTGACGACTTGAAGATGGCGAGCGGTCGGAAACCCCGGTCTAGCGAAAAGACCGAACCGGCGGCGAGAGGAGACAGAAACACCACGAACCTACAGTATTCCAACCTCGCAGACCAATAAAAACAGTGATATTAAACCTGTTTGCAGACGTTGAACGGCTGTCTGCCGTCCATTCCCCAATCGGAATAGACCTAAAAGCGAGGGAATACTGCGACAGATATAGGATGCAGTATATTGCATCATTGCGCAATTTAGTTAAAGGAAGTCCACAGTTTTGAAGTGGTATTTAAGTACCAAAACATTAATTATAAAACGGCAACGGGCCGAAATGAGTATCGAACAGAGCCAATATCAGGCTGAACACGCAGTTTGTGCTTGGGATGTTAATTAATAACGGTGGACCATTTCCAACACCTACAGCTATATATCTCTTTAAGTTGGACTTTAAGCTACACTTTCACCGAAAATGAGACACAACTCCGCCGATTAGTTTACGAGTTATGGACTGTTGAAGGGTGGATACATTTTTTTGGACCACTATGCACTTTTAAGCGTTTTTTTTACAGAATACCTGTTTCGAGCGC
>JACDQD010000003.1:34640532-34803032 GCA_019843655.1 Lethocerus indicus | reverse complement strand
ACAACACAACAGACTCACGCGGAAAACCCTTACAATTTTCCGATACACGAATACACTCTGCCGTTCATACATTTTCTCGTAGATTATTGATATGCGGTGACTGTATCCCAATAATAATGTATCTGAAGTAATATTGAGAATCGTGAGGGCCCCCCCAAGTGAGTTCCCAGTTCTATAGATGAGGTCACCCTCACTAAAACGTCCTCACTGTCCTCCAGGACCTCTAATTGGGAGTCCACGCCGTACTGTATTTAGCCGGGGGGTTGGGGTGGGGTGGGGGTGAATCTACCCTCCTATCTATTAAAAAAATCTTCTTAAAAACCAAAGAGGGATCTCTAGGTCAAATTGTTCGTGATGTTTTGTCTCCTCGTTTTGTCTTTGCTAGACCGGGGCACAACACTCACCATCTTCAGTAGCGCTGTGTGTCAGTAGTCACTGTTATACAGTACATGTGACACAGTGACAGTGCTGCAGTGGGCAGGATGCCCCCTGAAAAACATCCAAAGTGGTAACAGTGACTAACACAGCGCTACTGAAGATGGCGAGCGGCCGAAACACCCCGGTCTAGCAAAAGACCGAACAGCGGCTAGAGAGGAGAGACAGAAACATCACGAACCTACAGTATTATTCCAACCCCTCGCAGACCACAAAACAGTGATATCAAAATAAAAAATATATATAAATACATATTTTGTAGGTAAAAATCCTTCCCCCGACCCTTGACAGTACATGTGAAAGTGACAGTGGGCAGTGAGGATGCCCCCTGAAAATCATCCAAAGTGCCTGACAGTGACTACTGACACACAGCGCTACTGAAGATGGCGAGCGGCCGACAAACCGGTCTAACAAAAGACCGAACATCGGCGAGAGAGGAGACAGAAACATCACGAACCTACAGTATATTCCAACCCCTCGGAGACCACAAAACAGTGATATCAAAGAAGGTCCTTTCGCCCCTTTTTCTTCATCGCCAGCGATAAATTTTAACGGCGATATTCTTCCGTTGAGGCGATTTTCTAGGCGATAAAAAAACCGGGGGGGGGCCCAAAGTTAAACAACCGAAGAGTTGTTGGGCGAGAGGAAAATTCGATTTTCTTCCGGACAGGAAGAGCAATTAGGAGGGTAATTAGGTGGGGGGCGGGGGGGGCGTGTAAAATCTCCACAATCAGGCGGCGTCGGGTTTTTGACCTTTGTCCAAGGTGACGACGCCCTCTCCGTCTTGTCGAAGGGAACCGGCCCTCAGTTCCTCCTGCCGGAAGGAAGAGAATCTTCGCTCCCAATTAAACCTCCGTTTTATTACCCCAATCGACCTTTTTTAGTTGTAATTAACGCCGATAATGGGACGCCGCCCGGTAATGGGGCAAATTTCGGAGGTCCGCCGCAGGAGAACTCTCGGCCGGCGGCGTTTAAGTCACCAAGATATATTGATTGGAGGAAGGTTTTGAAGGACTTTAAACAGGAAAATTTCCCTAAATAATCCTCTAGAGTCTTTAAGGGAAATCGCATTTTTCCTTGAAATTCAACGAAGATTAAAAGACTTGTTTTGAAGGCGCAGGGAGAACAACTCAAAAAATTAACTCTCAGCACTTTTCCCCGTCTCAATTAAAACTCTTTAATTCGGCCCATAAAAGGGGCCAGCAAAAGTGACAGCCCAATTAACTCCTATTTAATTGTATAACCGCTCAATTGCGAATACGATATTTGACGTAAATTAAAATTATCGGCCCCAAAATCCGATATGTAGCCGGATTCAAGTTGGACATAATCGGAATAACTCATAGAAGAAACGATGTTGGTGCTTAAACTCCTTAAATCGCAGAATACGGTCCCGCTAGTTCACTTTGGACCGACTTCGTATATCCTTCAATTTTGGTACAATTTACAAGTTACGAATACAGTAGCTGTCCGGTTTTTTTTTTCTCTTTTTCACTTTCAGATTAGGTAATGATAATGAGTACTTACGGGACTTTACGACACCGCCTGTTTGGGCGTTGAGAGTTTTTCACTTTTCCCGACTGGTAATACAGGACTTAGAGGTCCAAGAGGCGGGACTTAACTAGACGATATCGGTTGGAAGTTGGAAGAGTGCCGGCGGTGGGGACAATTCGGGCCTAACTGTTCCTAAATTTGCATCGCGTCGCTAGGACCTCCTCCTCCTCCTCCTCCTCCTCCTCCTCCTCCTCCTCCTCCTGCCGGGGACGGGAAAAGGACACGCCCGAAGCGGATGACCCGGCCGGGTGAAAGTTGGCCGCTCTCCGACTAATTCCAAATCCTCCCCTTTTCCGGCCAGAAAGAAAGTCAATATACACAGTCTATACTTGTATTGATTGTGCTGACGCGATGCTGCGGACGTGCGGGCGAAAACCGGCAGAGGTCGGTGCGGTCGTTTTTTTATTAACTTTAACTTTATTTATTGTACAATCGACTCTAGGCCAGTTATAGGTACAATGGGGGTTAATTTCGGTCGATAGAGAGGCCGTCCGGTGACGGTACTTTTGGATGACTGAACAGGATATGGATTTGGATATGGAGAGTGGCGGGAATTGAATTTGAGGATTTGGTCGATTGTCGGCGGTATGTTGAGGTCAATTACGGATATGGTTCGGTTAGAAACATACCCCGTTGGGGGGTGGTGGGGGAGCATTAAGGATTAAGGATGGTACCGGAAGGACTTTTGACCGGAATTCTTGGATTTATTGGCGGAACCCAGCAGCACAGTTCTATTCAGTACGGTTTTTGTGATGTTTCTGTACAGACAGTACACGTGATGAAAGTGACACAGTGCTGCAGTGAGGATGCCCAAAAGACATCCAAAGTGGTAACAGTGACTACTGACACAGCGCTACTGAAGATGGCGAGCGGCCGAAACCCCCCGGTCTAGCAAAAGACTGAACCGGCGAGAGGAGACAGAAACATCACGAACCTAAAGTAACCCAGCACAGTTCCAGTCCGTATTTCCCTGTCGGTTTCAGTACGGCTTTTATATATTGTCAGTTTTGACGATGTCCTTTTCAAAAGAGGTCTGACACAACCAATTCCAAATTTTCTTGTACCGGCTCGGAGGGAACGATATAATTTTTTTTTTTTTTTTTCAAATAACTATCGGTCCGAAAGATCGGTTTGCACCTATTGCAGACACAACGGTAAATCGCGGGGGTGCATCAGAGGGGTAGAAGACAACCCCGATAGCCGGATCTAGAGTCGATATCTGAAATGACACAGATATTCATGTCACGGTGAAATCGTATACGACCGTATGTCGGTCGCATCCTCGTGACTAGGTTCCGGCCCATCAACCGCCCTCCTTGAGGTCTTGGCTCAAACCTCAGGAAATAACTCTCTGTTGTCGTGTATCGGCCCTAAAAGGACGCCGGCGTCTACTAAAGGAGGTACCGGTTCGCGAAATTACGGTCTCGGGGGAGATTTTTTTCCCCGTTAAAGGACGAGGGGAGCGCTCCTGAGGACGTCCGCTGGAGGAGGAGGAGGAGGTCGAAGATGACCGAATAGAGGCCGTTATTGAAGGGACATTCAAGCAGAAAAGCTGAATGTATCTTATACACTTAAAAATATGTACAAAGCCCAATTACTCAGTTGTCAAACGAAACCAGAAAAGGAAAATATAATACTTAGGAGGTCGGCCTCTTAATTGGAGGAAAAAATCCTGTTTTCCCACCCGGTCGCCCTTGGAGAAAAATTCGGGACGGGGGGGAAATTTAACTTTGTCCCATATTGTAAATGCGGTCCGTATCGTTATTTTTATTAGGTTTTTATTTTATTTTTTTAATAAAATTAATTCACATCGTGTCCCGCCGTCAAATCTTGCGGACGTGAATTTGTGACCCGATTTTGGGACGAGCTGAAATTTTGCATTTTTTTTTTTTTTTGGCGATGACGATGCAATCAATATTCGGGTTCGTCCCCGAAGGTCGTAATGCGACCGCGGAGGTCATAGGTCATTTCCCAATGAAATTTTGCATACGCGTATTGTACAGTAACTCCGATGACAGGGTGCAATATTCGGGGTTGTATAGACCGGGTGAAATTTCTGTGTCAAGACCGAAAAAATATTAAAAAAAAACTCTTTAAAAACACGCCTAATTTCTCCACACACACACACACACACACACCACGATTTCCTTACAATTAATCGTATCTAAAATATTAAAGCGCGGGCTCCAAACACGTAAATTCCACTATCAAATAGACACAGTTATCGAGTACAGTGGAAAAGGGAAAAAAAAAAAACAGAAAGGTTTATGAATGAAATGTCCTTCGTATTCTTTTAATTTCCCTGAATTTTTGGCGCCCACGCTTTCATTTTTTACATACGATTAATTGTAAGGAAATCGTGGTTTGTGTTTGTGTGAGAAATTATTTTCTCCTTTTAAGCGCCTTTAAATATTGGGTTGGCTAATAAAGTGATGGCCATTTTTTCAATTTGAATTAGCGCGTCAATAAAAAAGTGTTTCGGCATATTGTTTTATTGTTATTCGAAAGAGGTTTCTTTTCTCTATAAGAGTAGTATTATGAGATTTTTTTGTTGACCTTAATGTTTTTTTTTAATTTTAAGTATCATTGAAATGGAGCGCCAAGAAACGGCCATTACTTATTAGCCAACCCAATAAAAGCGTATTTTTAAATTTTTTTTTTTTTTGCGCCCTTATTTGGGTCTGTAGTAGTATAATTAAAGTGTTGATTTAAACCCGTCCCGTCCGTTTCGAAGTCGAGGCCAACGGTTCTTTCAGGCTAGGGGCACAAAAAAAAATCTAACGGGGATATAACCCACCCTCCCGCCCATCCAACCCATCCAACCCATCCACCCACACCCCTCATCCAACCGAACTGGGTCATCCGGCTTAATACCGCCTCGGGATATCAACGGTCGGTCTTCGCCCGGTTATAATATTATAATTATAATGAAGGGCCTTCACACACACACACACACACTAAAACCCCTTAAGGACCCTTCTTGGGGGAGGACTGATAATTGGATTCCGCAAGCTATCGCTTAACTTAGGCTGGAGACTTTTGGGGACAGAAAGGAATTCGGAACCAACCCCCACCCCCTCCACACTCGATATTTCCGCGATATTGGCCTAGGATTTTTAAAAAAAATATTATATAGGACAGTGAACAAATGGAACACAATGGAACAGACTAGCGACGGACTAGACGTCGGTCAAACTGAGCGAAAGCTCAGGATAAATCCTTAAAACTGATACAACCGGGGCAAGTGACGGATCTAATTGAGAGTTATGGAGATGTTTCAAGAGCAGACAGAACAGATATTATAAATTGAAAGATAAATTCCCGAAGTGAAGGAGACCTCCAAAGACCACAGGAGACAGACAACCGCCACAAGTGCAAGTGTCCGAAAAACCGGTCTGGCAAAAGACCGAACCAGCGTGATGAGGCAGAATCACGCGAAATCTAAGATAACTGGTTATAAAACTTTAGTTTAAGGCCTAACTAATCGCTGTATAGAATCGATCGTAAAATCCTAAAACCGTTGGGAATCCTTCACGTCTAGAACCATCCCGACTTGGCGAGCTGAAGTCGCAATACTGAAATCGCGTTCAGCCCCCCAGAAAGCTACTGAAGACGGCGAGCGGTCTTATTTATCATTGGATAGGCGAGTAGAGAGATTCGAAAGTGGGGGGCGGAGTCGAATTTCGAAACGGCGAGATATTACCGCGTCCGATAGTATCGCGACGGCGTTATTACGCCGGCCCCCACCTCTAGAATTATCTAGCTATTAAGTGCCGAGAGGCCCAAAGGGGTGGTGGGGGGGGGAGGGAGGAAGGAGCGCGAAAGGGAACAAAAAATGTAAACCGGCCAAGAGAGGAGGAGCTGAGAGGAGGAGGAGGAGGAGGAGGCGGCGTCTCTTAACCAATCAGGTTCAAGGCTGAAAACGGAGTTGGCGCCTAACACATGACACGGACTGACTGAATACCGGTCTGTACAAAGACAGTATTTACCCCCGTAACTCCCCGCCGATATTATCAACGCCCGTCCGAAACAGACAGGATACGTTTTTCACCAATAAATTGTCACAACCACTGTCGATGAACACTGACGATGGATGGGGAGAAAGAATTTTCGGAATTTCCACTTTCCCCCATAGTCTCAAATGTACACGAAGGTACACGGTCGCCCCCCGGTTTGGAATGGCTTAAAACCTCAGATTTCCGTACCTATCTCTTGTAGGACGATGGACGAGTCGCTAAGGACACTTCGATTCTGAGTGCAAAGGTTAACGGAACCGTTGGCCGGGCTTTTATTGAGAGCAAAACTTTCGCACTTTCTCTCTCTCTCTCGACAGAGAAAAAGTATTCTTTCTGCAAATGTATCGGCAAAAAAGTTTCTGACTACCAGACCGGTTTCGGCCGTTCGCCATCCACGCACAGTACAAACGACAGAGTGAGGATGCCCGAAAAGATCCGAAGTGCCGAAAGTGAGTAGAGCGGCCGAAAACCGGTCTAGCAAAAGTAGTTGGCCGTAAAAAATGCGTTCTAAACTATTTTATTTTAATCGTTTACGATCATTTTGCGTCTGCACCGTGACGGGACCGACGGAGACGAGGAATTACCCGTCCTTCCTCAATTTCCAGCCGGACGGAATTACCGTCCGGTCTGTAAACCGGAACAGATAACAGATACAGTATTCGATGTATCCGTGGAGGACGACCACGAACCGGTCCTTTTTCAAATAAATACAAAGGAAGGATCAATTTTATTTTTTTTTTTGGTTGTCTTTCCCGTCCGAGAAAATACGCAGGATGTGTGTAACGGAATTGGGTCGTCGACTGGGGCTAAAGTAGCCCGGTAAAAGAGTAACGGTAAATACTAACGGTAGGTTATATCGCTGCTTCTTCTTCGTCCTCTTCTCCTCCTGTTTCTTTTTTCTTTTTTCTTTTCTTTTTTTCGATATGGACGGCTTGCGGTGGAACGACCCGAAAAGCGTCGTTTCTCACGACGACGACGACGGGGGGGTGAGGGGTTGGGGGGGGTAAAGGAAATTTTCCTTTTTGGAATTTGTGTGTTATGCGAAACTACGTTACTATATTTCGTAGAATTCTTCGTCTCGCCGTTTTCGGTCTTTCGCCGTCTTCAGTAGCGGTGACGCCTGCGTGGCCATCCAACGTACTAACAAGTGACTAACACCGCTACTGAAGCGAACAATTCCATAAATGTGTATATAATATATGGGTATATATATAATAAACTACTATATATATATATATATATACTATATGCAGTATGTGCTGTTGGGGGGGGGGGCTTCCCGTATAAGTGGAGGGCCGTTTAAGTGTAGTATGGGAGCAACCCGACCGAACAACCTAAGTACCGCTATACGCTCTCTCTCTCTCTCTCTCTCTCTCCCTCCTCCTCACTCTCCTCCTCCTCCCTCCCTCCATCTCCTCTCTCTCTCTCTCTCTCTCTCTTCCGTCGATGGCCTACATTCTAATGGTGGCATCGTCATCGGCGGAGGCCCGAAAGAGCCCGCAGAACAGTTAGAAGAACAGTTAGAAACTCGCGCTATCCGGGGGGGGGGGGCTGGCCGGGGGGCGGCGGGGGGGGCGGCTGAAAATCATCGAACGCTGCACACGAATTAGGTTCGAAATCGAAACAAGAATCGTTCGTAGAAAAGAAAAAAAAAACAAGTCTTTTAGTCTCGGCCGGGGGTCGGTTTTGACCCCCTCCGTTTGGTAGGGCCGTCGCTCTTTCTACCTGTGTTATCGGTCGAAAGGTAAAAAGGTGCAAACGTTCAGTGTGTTATATATTTCACAATATATATATATATATATATACAAACTTAGAGGGATTGGGGCGGATATAATTTTAATAAGATCGCAGTAGCGACTTGAAACAAGTCTTTCAGTTCCGACCTGAAAGACCGTTCCTCAACTTCTTGAATACGAAGAACTCGGAGAGGAAACGGTCCCACCCAGATAGAAGCCAAAAAAAAAAAAATATGTCCAGCAGGTATAAGTCGGGGAGTATAAGCCGTATCCGAGTAATTCCGTATTTATCGGCAATGAATTTTCGCAGGAACCTGCGGAGGGGGCTTTTGCCGACGGCGAACTGATAAGCAGTAAAAAAAAGTCCGCCATCCGGTAAAGTAACGTCGTAAAAGTACGTTCGCTTTGTGTCAAACAGCGCTTTCGAAGAACACGATTTAAAGGACGTTTTAAGGGTACAACTGTCCGGGGCTATAAATACAACTATAAATAAAAATCTCTACTGTTTATATACCATCCTCAATGTGTAACTAATTTTTGCTAACCGAACAATCCGTAATTACCTCAACATACCGCCCCCTTTAAAAAATCCACTCGTTCATCCAGTTTCCTCTCTTTTACCCGTCCGTTATCGGCGGCTTGAACGCCGCCCTCCCAGAGACTTCCTGTCGGCCGGATACGGGTCAAAAGTACCGTAATTGGAAAAAAAAAAACTGTTCGTATATCGCAGTCGCGGAGGGTACGGGGTGTACTCCTGCGAGAAAATGAAAAGGGTTTGTCATCCCCTAAAATGGGGCTAAACAAAGTGTACACTTGACGGCCTGTGCGGACGTGAAAGCGGAATAAATTTGCGGAATTGAAGGCGAAAATTTTTCGAGTTCATCCACCACGTTCGTCGTCTTCGGTACAATAGATTATTGGATAGAATTGTCTACCTGCGATTGTGCGATCTGTGTCTAGCGGCTGTTGCGGCTGCGGTGTTGCGGAGGCGGCGGCCCAACCCCGAGGGTCCGAATGTCCGAAGGGCCGAAGAGGTGGAATTCTTCGGCGGCGGAGAATTGAAAAGTGCTGTGGCGGAGAGCAGCGTCGTCGTCGTCGTCGTCGTCGTCGAAGGTTGAGATGGCCGGCCCAGTGTTGAGGCCCGACTGCCGACGCCGTTCCCCAGTGTGGCCCTGTCCACTCGGCTTTTACCAAACCCCACTCCTCGACCAACACACAGACACACACACCACCACAACGCTACTCCTCCTTCTCCTCCTCCTTCTTCTTCTTCTTCTTCTTCCGCTCCTGTAACCTTTTAACCTCCTATCGACATTTACTGCCGGTCCCCCGACCGACAGCGCGCCAAAAGATATCTCTCTCCGATTGATTATCAACGCAGTTCTATCGACAGAAATTCCGATGAGCCGAGACAAAAATTTTCAACAACTACAAAAGAGACTTTAACGTTAAAGAGACTGGAGACTTTAACGCCGGTGAGAGACGGCGGCGGTTTCCGAAAATTTTCAATGCGCGTATCCAGACATCTTCGGCTTGTCATCAACGTCCGAAATCAAACGATAGCGGTCGTCGTCCACCTCCGGACGTCCTCAGGAGCGTTCCCCTCGCCTTTTCAATTGAAAAATCTACCCCCGAGACCGGAATTTCGCGAACCTATCAAAAAGAATCCTGTCTGCGCAAAGATGTTGTTGACCCCACTTGAAATGCGGTGCAATATTTTTGACCGACGGTAAAAATTCCGTAGCCGCGGTACGAAATCCTGTCGTTCGAAGGAAAATGTTTCAATTTTTTTTTCTTTCCGAAATTTAAATTTCATTTCCCAGCATTGAGACGCTGTTTGACGCGCCTCTACTCCTGCGAAATATCTATCTTAAAATTGTCCACGATACCGGCTATTTTATAGCCGTTATATACAACACCTTGTTATGTACAATATGAACCGAAAAATAGGGTCGAAAAATCGAAAATTTCGCGTTACTCAACTTATTTCCCAGTACACTTGGCCCGTTGGAGGAAGGTTGAAAAAACGAAATTTTCACGACGCCCAATTTCGTTTCGCGACGGATAAATTTACGGCCGCCGTACGTGTTTACAGACCGCCTTGATGCCCGCAACTTAATTACATATAATTGAACGTCATCTCAGTCAGTATATATATCTCTCTCTCTCTCTCTCTCTCCCTCGGAAGGCCATTAACATAATGACCGGATAAGATAACGAAAATCGGTCGTATATCTGGTAGCGAAAGCTCCGGTTGACGACTGTATCGTTAACAGTTTACAACCGTAATGGGCACATTTACGTCTCGGAGGAGATCGACGACGGTCGTTGGGATTCCGCCGTAATAACATGTTAGATATATCCACGATTGATCCTGTTTTCCTGTTAGATCCTGAGAAACAGAATTACTCAGCGAACGTTCGTTTCATTATTTTATTTTTTTTTTTTTTAGGCCAACAATTTTCTTGTACGAAAATTGTACAAGAATTTTTTTTTGTTTTGAGCGAAAATTTGTTTCGTCCGATCTACGGAGACAATTTCCTTAGGGGGAAACGAAAAAGTGAAAGGTTTTTTTCGGTCAAATTTTTAACGATATTTTTTCGACAATGCGGACTTCCGGCGCAGACTTCGGCTCTACACATTTCAGCCAGATATTTTAGCCCGGATTTTTTCCTCCGAAAAATATCCTTACGCCTATTTTTTTTTTCCCCCTAAAGCTAAAATATCGGGTCGACAACTAAGCTAATTGTTGGGGAATTCACCGACAACAAGTGGCGTTCGATACGCTATTTATTTGTGGTCCTTTCTGCGAAAATTCGGCATCGAAATTACATCGACCGGTCGAATTTTGTGTCTGTGTTTATAAAAAGCTAAAAGACGGTTAATCGAAGAGTGAGCGTTTCCCTCACATTTAGTTTTTTTTTTTTTTTATTATCGGTACCGGTTCGCGAAATTCCGGTCTCTGGACGTCCAGTTTAGGTCGATGATTGGACCCCGAATAGAGGCCGTTATCGATTCAATTCGCCATAATTCGACGCTGGGGACATTGCAGAAAAGCCGAATATTATCTCATAACTGCATTCGAGACCGTGCAGAGTAGTTGACGCACTTAAAATATGTACAACGCCACTTGTTGTACGGTGAATTCCTACCAATTAGCTCGGTTGTCGACAGGATATTATCCCGGAAAAAAATCCGGGAAAGAGGAAGGGAGTGGGGGGAGGGGGAATAGGGCGTATCCTGGATCCTGGACGGGCACCAGGATACAGCCAATCTGGGACTTATCAGAGTCGGGTCGGAACCGACGTTTCTGTCTTTTAACCTAACAAAAAAAAAAAAAATGCTCACGAATTTCACGAAAATCGAATACAGCCCAACTTTCGCTTTGACTGGGGCGAAATTCAGTCTTCGGTCAAAAAATTTCCCCTCCTGCGGCCGATACCCCGAAGTTCGGCCCTCGAAGACGTCCAAACGCGGACGTCTCGCACGTTATTTTTTCCTCGGCCGCCTACAATTTCGCGTTGGAAATAAATGAAAAAAAGAAAATTATCCCGACGAGGAAAATGGCCCGGGGTCGTGTGGGACTGCCGCTGAGGACGTTTGCCCCGCCCTCTCGGGACGATTAAAAGTCGATTTTTCCCTTTCCGGGTCTGTTGACCCTGCTCCCGTTTACCCCTGTTCCAGAGGCCCCTGTTTGCCCCCCTCACCCCCGGAAAGACCGCCTCGGGAAACGACTTATACGGGTTGGAAAAATATCGCCTATTCGGGAAATGAAAAGGGAATTATTGGACGGGTGGCAAAAAAAATTTCATTTTCAACCCTTTCCACTCGGGACCACAGTCTGGACGAGGCTACTACTCGGCAATCGAAATGTTATTTACCGAAAAGGAGCTTATTTACTGGGAGAAGAATCACTTGGCGATTTTTCCCACTTTTCCTCCCAGTTTTAGATTTGCTCAATCCGTAAATTTTCAACAGAAAATTGATCCAGAAATGACTTGATTCGCCGTAATCAGTGGGGACGTCGGAGTGATGGGCCGGAAAATTTTGCGATATATCCCACGGGAGAGGATTAACAATTTTGAACTGGAGGCGGTTATTTGAAATCGGGAAGAAAAGATCGTCGGGACGCCCTCCTCCTCCTGTAGCTCCGGGTCCCGTCCCTTTACAGCCCCGAAAACAACCCCGAAGAGTAGGAGGAGGAGGACGAAGCTCCTCTTCTCCAGAAAAGTGTACCATAGTACATAGTGAATTCGAGTGCAGTGCAAAGTGCATCAGAGTACAAAATTCGACAAGACACCCAGTCTTAACCGTTGAGTGTACATAAGTGTACATTACAGGCACGGAACGCTTGTAACATCACATACCGTTTGTATACAGTTTTTTCAAAGTGCTATGTATATTTGACTATAGGCTTGTTGTTCGGCCGGCAACGAAAGTAGATTAAAGCCGAGTGACAGTGAATACAAGTTATTAAAAATTATTTTAAACAATTAATAATTTAATTTAAAACCACTGTTTTGTGGTCTGCGAGGGGTCGGCAAATACTGTAGGTTCGGTCCGGGGTTTCGGGGCCGTTCGCCGTCTTCAGTAGCGCTGTGTGTGTCAGTAGTCACTGTCGGCACTTTGGACGCGTTTTTCGGGCATCGCACACTGCACACACCCAAAGTGCTGTTAACAGTGACTAACAGCGCTACTGAAGACGGCGAACGGCCGTTGAAACCCCGAACCGGCTACATTAATAATTTAACTAGAAATAAATTCTACATTTTTTCATTCGGCGATCGTTCAACGGTTCTCTTTCGCGTCTTATCATTTTTTTTTCACCCGAGTAACTTGCGAAGAGAATCGCAGGATTGAAAAAAAAAAATAGGAAATCGATCTCCGATATCTTTGAGATCTAATAATTGATATCGTAGACGAAATAAAGTTTTGTGCAGAGTCGGAAAAGCGCCTCGGACTCGTAAGGCTTTTCCAAGAACGATCGAAACTTCCAGCCGGCGATGACTCAGGTTTATAATTTTCTCTGGGGAAAATTTTAAGTCGGGATTCTTCGAAAATCCAGTCATTTTCCTCTTTCCAGACCGAGCTCTCGGCCGAAGGCCAAATAAATACGATTTATGGGAGAATTTAAAAGCCGGTTACGCCGAAGGAACTGAGCGCGGTCCCAGAACGCGAGGGCTCCAAAAAAAAAAAAATTTCCTATTTGTCTCGACAGGATTATTTAGGTCCGCGCGAATTTTTATTTAAATTTAATTTTGCCCCAACCCCCCCCACCCCACCCCCACAAACCCTCCGCCGCCGTGGTCGGGCCCGAAAAAATCCAGAAAAAAACCCTACTACAAGAAACATTTTCCGCGTTTCTCGTTTATTGTTAAAGAAATTCGGTCTTTTCGACCCAGACCGGGGGTTTCGGCCGCTCGCCATCTTCAGTAGCGCTCTGCGTGTCAGTCACTGGGGATTGTTGCACTGTCACTGTGTCACAAATCACTGTTACAGTAGAAGGTGACCGGGAAAAGGACGAAATCTACGGTATATTCCTCGATCCAGAACTTATTTTATCACTATCATATTATCACTAATTCTGGCCTCCGTTCAGATTGTACAATATTGTCGGTGAAGAACCTCATTTGGCCCGGATATTTTTTCCTTCATTTTCGGCCCTTTTCCCCATCAGGCGGCCTCTCTACTATTTTTTTTTCCTACAATTTATAACTGTTACAAATTCTGGCGAAAAATTAGATCGATTCAAATCAACAGGTATGTTAAAGGGGGTAATTTTTTTTTTGTTGTCTAAAGATCTTACCGAAAACATGACCAATTTTGGTACCAAATCTTGTAGTCGACATGTTTTTATAGCTAGTAAATCTTATAAATCGTATATATTTTTGCCAAAAAAAATTGTTCCACGCTATCAGGGATGATGATGATGATGAGCGAGCGAGCGTATTGAGGAAGGCGAATATTCAGAATGAGGTTGAGGTTCCGTTAACGGTGAGTGCTCCCTTTGGGGGGGAGCGGGGGGGTTTCCAGGGATTTATACCTCGTGGTGGTATTATTATATCTCGTGTCAATATTTATATCTGGTGTCGGTTTCCAGGAATGAAAACGATACCGATAATCGTCATCCTGACCCGAGACATCCTGTTTCTTCAGAAGTAGGCCTACTTTTTAGCCCCCCCCGCCCCCCCGCCACCCTTCAGGACTTTCTCCCGTAAGAACCGGATGAAAATATATTCGGTATCGGGGGTTTTACG
Organism: Lethocerus indicus; assembly: GCA_019843655.1. Classification (NCBI taxonomy): domain Eukaryota; kingdom Metazoa; phylum Arthropoda; class Insecta; order Hemiptera; family Belostomatidae; genus Lethocerus; species Lethocerus indicus. The sequence continues at coordinate 34,789,034 of JACDQD010000003.1, read as the reverse complement.
CGGACGAAATTCATCGACATTCCCCCCTCCAAAAGGGCTCGGAATTACGGCCTGTGTTTTTGTCCGGCGAGTCCGGAAGGAAAGGGCCGACAAAAACCCTTCTGCTGTATCAACAGACATCAGAAATATCCAAACTTTACGGTCGAAAAAATTGACCAGCGCTCACCGAATTATACGTCTCCGATCTCGCCCACTAAACTATAGTACACGTCTGTCCTTTGTACATATTTTTAAGTACACGTCGACGTCTTCAGCTTCCTGGCAATGTCCTTCGAAATATACGGCCTTTATTCGGTCTCACCGTCCACCTCATCTCCGCCGGACGTCCTCCGGAGCGCTACTCCTCGTCTTTCAGCGACAACTGATTCGACCGCGGTCGAAATAATTTTCAATACCGAATTATCACCGAAAGGGCCACAAATAATAAGATATCTGTGTGCGACGCGGTCAAAAAAATAAAAATGTACAACGCCGCCACTTGCCATTCGCCGCGTTATTTGGCGGACCCACCGCAACTGTGTCTGAATGTTCGAGAAAAAAAAAATAAATAAATAAATACATAAATAAGGTCGTTTTCTCGTCCGGTAAAACTCGGTCGAAAAACTATTTTCGAAAACACGACACCGGCGACGTCCCGTTCCCGGAAACCGGGATGATCCGGGGTTCCACTTTCTCGAATCGTTTCCGGTCCGTATACAGCATCCTGGATACGTTTCTACCACTGTCTTTTCAGCTATAGAAACCGAATTTTTATTTGAACCTAATTTTCGGTCGAAAACTATTTTCGAAAACCCGACACCGGCGACGTCCCGTTCCCGGAAACCGGGATGATCCGGGGTTCCACTTTCTCGAATCGTTTCCGGTCCGTATACACATCCTGGATACGTTTCTACCACTGTCTTTTCAGCTATAGAAACCGAATTTTTATTTGAACCTAATTTTTTCGGTCGAAAACTATTTTCGAAAACCCGACTCAGGCGACGTCCCGTTCCCGGAAACCGGGATGATCCGGGGTTCCACTTTCTCGAATCGTTTCCGGTCCGTATACACATCCTGGATACGTTTCTACCACTGTCTTTTCGGCTATAGGAACGAATTTTATTTGAACCTAATTTTCGGTCGAAAAACTATTTTCGAAAACCCGACTCAGGCGGCGTCCCGTTCCCGGAAACCGGGATGATCCGGGGTTCCACTTTCTCGAATCGTTTCCGGTCCGTATACACATCCTGGATACGTTTCTACCACTGTCTTTTCAGCTATAGGAAACCGAATTTTTATTTGAACCTAATTTTTTCGGTCGAAAACTATTTTCGAAAACCCGACTCAGGCGACGTCCGTTCCCGGAAACCGGGATGATCCGGGGTTCCACTTTCTCGAATCGTTTCCGGTCCGTATACACATCCTGGATACGTTTCTACCACTGTCTTTTCAGCTATAGAAACCGAATTTTTATTTGAACCTAATTTTCGGTCGAAAACTATTTTCGAAAACCCGACTCCGGAAACCGGGATGATCCGGGGTTCCACTTTCTCGAATCGTTTCCGGTCCGTATACACATCCTGGATACGTTTCTACCACTGTCTTTTCAGCTATAGAAACCGAATTTTTATTTGAACCTAATTTTCGATCGAAAACTCCTTCCCCCACCCCCCCTACTCGAGAAACGGCTTCGGAACCAAACTCTATAATAATGAAAAAATTCGGGGCATATTTTTTCCTTTTCATTCGATTTTTCCGGTAACTGGGGGAGCTGATTACCGGCTCAGATTGTGTACACTTACTGTACGAGTTGACGATTCGGCGTTTAAAAAAAAACCAAAAAAAAACCCATTTTTCGACTGGTATAAAAAGGCGGAAGCCCAGTGTTTCGGTCGGATTCGGTTTGGTCGATTTCTGTCCTGTTAACGTTCTTTCGTTAACCTTCTTCTCGGCGGTGAATGAATTTAATTCGTTACGGCCCGTTTGATTCGGTCATCCGGGTCGACGGTGGAGGCTTCTGGGACCTTCGGGGCGAAACGATCGGGGGGAAAAATTTCGTAAAAATCGTTCTAATTAATATCACCTGTTTTCTGGTCCGCGAGGTTGGGAATACGGTAGATTTGCGCCATGTTCTCTCCCCTGCCGCCAGTTCAGGGTCTTTGCCGGACCCGGGGGGTTTCGGCCGCTCGCCGTCTTCAGTAGTCGCCGTTTTTTTTTTCGGGCATCCTCACTGCACATCCAAACGGCTGCATAACAGTGACTACCGACACACGGCGCTACTGAAGACGGCGAGCGGCCGAAACCCCCTGGTCCGGCAAAAGACCCGAACCGGCAGCGAGGGGGAGGCGGAAACATCGCGAAATCTACCGTATTCCCAACCCCTCGCAGACCAGAAAACAGGTGATATTAAACCATTTTTACGAAATTTTTCCCCGATCGTTTCGCCCCGAAGGTCCCAGAAGCCTCTACCGTCCCGGATGACCGAATCATCGAAACTACAGTATTCGTAAAAATGGTTCCTATTTGAAAATCGGGTACGCCAATGTACGGAAAGGAAACTACGTTACAAATTGTAAATTTACAACAGTATTGTAAAACCCTACCGGGCGTACGTAATGGGGGGCGCCCCCCCCCCCCGTCAAACGCGCTGAAAAAAAAATTCAATCGTAAAATTATTAAAGCCCCTACCTTATTATTTCCGGCCGGACGATCCGTTCAATTAATGCAATTCCCGTCCGTCCACGATATAAATCCTTCCGTCCCTTTGTACCGACGACGACGGCTTCCTCGAGCGCCGCCTTAAGAGGAATTTCATTGGCCGCCCTGCTCATCGGTGGGGACGAATTCTCCGTCACAGCTCACCGAGCGCTAAATCATTCACTCCGTTCGTAAATACGCAAAATTTATTTATATTATCGCGAACCGTCGATTCACTGAACCAATATAACACGAAATCGCTTACCGAAGTTGTATCGACACCGAGCGCGCCATGTTTCTATTGTACGAAACGAGAAATCCAGAAGGCCGTGGATCCGCTTGTGACGTCACGAACCTTTTTTTTTTCTTTTCAGAGGAAGGTTATAAAGGGTTTTCTCTTGCGACGCACTAAGCTGTCCGCCGAATGGAGATTCGGAAAAAAAATTATATTTAACTTCTCGAAGCCAATTTTCCCAGTTCTGTTATTTCCTAACGTGTAACCTAGAAACATTTGAAACGATAATTTTTTTTTTTTTGAGAAAGACTCTCAAATAGAAAATTATTTCGCGTGTATTTCTGTCTCCTCTCGCCGGTTTCGGCCATTCGCCGCCTTCAGTAGCGCTGAGTCAGTCTCACTTCGTGGCTACTGAAGACGGCGAATAGCCGAAACCGGCGAGAGGAGACAGAAATACGGGAAATCCAAGAGTATTCCAAACAGCTCGCCGACCACTAAACAGTTGCGTTAAACAAATAAACATTAGTTACAATTATTAATTTTATTTTAATTCAATTAATTCTACCGTTCTATAACTGTGACGGGAACTCTTAACGATATTCCTAAATGAAATTATTACAACATTTGCTTTTTCTCTCATCACGTATATTATCATTCTTGTCACATATTTATACATTACAATTTCTAAATATTAGTTATTTCGATGTAAATTTTCAATCGTAAATTGAAAAATACCTGTACATACATTTTTTAAAAACGGGAATGGAGCGATTATTTAATTTTCGCCAGTGATTGATTGGCCCGTTATCGTTTCGCAAAAATTTTATTCGAACTTATTTTTTTAATTAAGCCAAAAATTTATCCGCTGGTCCTTTGCGAGTCGGAAGGGTAAAAATCACCTTCGTACTTACCCAAATATTCGAATATATATATATATATACATATAAAATATATATATATATATATATATATATATATATATATATATACAAATAAAAAGCTGTAATAAATGTCAATACTTTATTTCAATCAACTTTTCATCTCAGATTTGCTTCTGAAGGCACTGATCCCGTGGGGTGCATCAGATTCACGAATATTCCTAAAAAAAAAAAAAAATTCCACGCAGGAAATACAGGATAATATTCGAATTATTATTTTCTAAATTTAAAAAAATGAGACCGAATCGTTAGATTATTTTATTTTTTTTTTTTACGCTTTAAATTTGAAATACCTTCAAAAGACACATACCACAAACACGAACACGTTACGCACAAATTCGGCTAGCGCTATCCTAATGTATCCGTAACTAGAGTGTTAGAAAAGAAAAAAGAAAAAAAAAACTTCCACAGTACACTATCGATAATATACCTAAGGATGTAGAATCCGCAAAGTTCACTAGTTCGTTTCCGATAAAAAATAAAGTCACAGATCACAATTCAGTTTAATCCCCTCTACAGGGTCGGCTCCGAGAAACATCGCTTTTAATTACATAATGAATTCTCATAAAATTTACCACCAATAAAATAATCATCAGACGGCAATTGAAAATTTCAATAAGATAGATACAAAAAAAATATCTATTATAGATAACATATTTTCAAAATAAGTGCCAATGACGCGAATCTTTTCCTTTTTTTTTTTTTTTTAATAATAAGGAAAAATTCGTAAATATAGTCACAAAAATGAATACTCCGGATACCGGTCAACATTTCAAAAAAAACAACAGTACTATTTTCGAAACGCATTGAAAACAGTAATTTGGTTTTACGACTGTCGATGAATGAAAAAAAAAAATGAAATTTTGTAATAATCGAACGTTCGGCTAATCGCTGGTCGACTGGTAATTCATCGATATCTAGTCTAGCTAGTTATTATAATCGTACATTTCAATGTAAATATCGATATGTTTCAACTATCCGCTACGGAATTACCGTTATCCGCGTCCTTCGGGTCTGTCGGTCGAGGGAAAACGGTCAAATTTAGTTCCTGTAGGACGGAGTTTTTTCCGTCGAAACATTAACGTTTTCTCAACCGACCGACCCAAAACGGAGGCGATACCTATTATAGAGATGTTTTTTTTCGCTATTTTACATTCAACGAAGTTTATAAAGAGAACAACACAACGAAATAGTGACTAGTTTACTGTATGTATATATATATATATATATATATATATATATATATATATTTAACCTTCCGTCCCCCATCATTCTGCGCTACAATACAGGAATATGAGAGAGAAAGAGAGAGAAAAAGAGAAGTTGTCCGTCAAAGAACCGCAATCGAATAGGATAAAAAGTACTATATTAAATTATAAGATGTTCGTGTTCTACAAACAAATAAATAATAAAACATTTTCAAGTTATAAAGAGACAATATTCCTGAACGTTAACAATACAATATCGTACACATCGAATTCATCAAATGAGAAAATTATTATTACTATAATTAGGAAATAACTGAATAATGGCTGCGAAACGGTCGAGTTGTGTGGGAACGGTGTAAATCAAAACGTACGAAAATTCTGATTTTGTTTAATAGTAAAATGTTAAATTTTTTTTTTTTTTTTTTTTTTTGTAAATGACACAAGAAAATCCTCTCTCCTGACGCGCTGCTAGACGACGACGACGACGACGACAAGAGTCCACCGACTGATCGGTGGCGAAAAAAATAAAAGGAAAATTAATGTATTGTACATTGGCACCGCATGCATATCGCTCCCGATAACGCCTTCATTCGTTGTACCTCTCTAAACGGTAAACACACACACACACACACACACACAGAGAATTTGTTGTATACAAAAAATTGTTGGCGAGAGAAAAAGGAAAAATATTTTTGTTTTCCCCTAAAATTACGATCGAACGATTTATTTATTTATCTTTTTTTTTTTAATTATAAACCGCCGCACCGTGGTGTTTTCGTTGTGTGGCGAAAACATGCGCCGCTCTTATCAACAGTTCCGTTTGGGAGGATACGTCCTGGCCCAACACTCTGTAACTCTTTCATTGTCATCGCCGTTGAGGGGCCCCAGAGCGATTTCCATCAGCGAGCCGATACCTCTCGACCGGCCGTCGGCTTCCGCCTCCCTCTCCGCCTCCGCCTCTCCGCCTCCGCCTCCGCCTCCCGTATCACCGCCCGCTGGTCGGCGCGAAACTGCTGGCAGCGTCGCGTCCCGCCTCGCGCCGTACACTTCCATATACCGATTTTTCTGCCCTATCCTGAATTCTCCGCCTCCTCTTCCCCTGCCGTTCCTTTAGCGGTTCCTGAACTGACCTCCCTCCTCCCTCTCCCCCCCAGCTCCCCTGGTGTTGGTCGATGTCGCGCCAGCTCGGGCCATGGGATACTCTCCGTTGTCGTCGAGTGGTGGACAGTTGAAAGAGGGGGAAGCGAGGAAATTCGCCGGTCCGTTTCGGTTATAACTGTTATTATAAAAGGGTAACGACGGCCAACCGTCGTATCGGGACTCTACCTCGTCGTCGTACTCCTCCTCATAATTCTCCACCTCCTCCTCCTCCTCCTCCTCCTCCCTCCTCCCAGTCTCGTTCCCAATCCTCTACGGGGTGGTGGTGGTGATCGAATGCAGACGGCGGCGGGCGATAAGGGTTGTTAATCATCCCTCTCGTGGCCGCGATGGTGGTGGCGGGGGGCAACGGCGGCCACATCCTTCCCCTAGACCCAAAACCTGCAGCACCGCACACAATAAACGCACGTAAGTTATTTTCTCTAGACAGCTAACGCACACCCCCTCTGACTATATAATACAGGAATCCCTCGATTAGGGGCGTTAATAAAATCATACTGCGGATGCCCAAAAAAACATCCTAAATGCCAAAAGTGACTAACACAAAAAAAAGTTAACCACATTTAAAACATTGTCTATTGGTAGTTTACACAGTGTAAAACTAGTGTTTACCTAGGGTAAACTACTACATGATGGAAAATATTTGAAATTGCAAAATTAAAAAAAAAAAAAAATTTCGAGACGCCTGAAAAGGAAGTGGCCACGCGACCTAAATGATTAAATAAAATATTAATAATAATAAATAAATTAAATGAAATTAAAAACAAAATAAATAAATAATAAAAAAATAAATTGTTATTTATTATATATAAAAATATTATTTTAATAAAAAAAAGGGGGGGAAACTAGTGGGTTTCTCCTCTAATTGTAGACTATTGTAGCTAGTGAATTCATCAATGTTGCTTATTGTACAATTTTACAGTTGTAACAATAAAAGAGACAAAAAAAAAAAAAAATTTCGAGAATTCCCAACACAGGAACCTGGACTTCCGTGTTTAATATCGATGAAAAATCGATCAGAACTTATACAATGTTTTTTACAAATGGAACAGTACCAAAAATGTTTCGCCCAATTAATTAAAACTTGTAATTGGAATTCGGAACAGAGGAATATCTGAGAAATACTTTTCGCGTATGTTTTTTACTCTGTAATGGGGTGAAAATGATCGAAACGTACGCCACATTTTTCAATTTTAATTAATTAATACCGCACTGCGTTAATAGGATTTCAGGATGGAGGAATTCTCCAGGAAGGACTTCTTTTGTAAGCGTATTACGCTGTAAAGAGATGTCCGATTAATTAAAAACATGCACCGCTAATCAGAATTTCAGATTTCTTGTGTTTTAAGCTATTGGGGGATGCGTAATATATCCCATAAATGGAGGGTCGTAAAAAATAGAAATAATCGATCGACTAATTAATAGTAATTTGTCGTCGCCAGTCGAGAGTCAGCCCTCGAGTATAAGCGACGTACTCTTTGTGTCTACTAACGGTGGGAGGGAAGAAGTGGACGCGTGGTGTCTGGGCGGTGGTCCTCCTCCGCCGCCGCCGCCGCCGCCGCCCCTGCTCCTCTTGAAGTGCAACTGGGGCTGGTGGTGGTGGTGGTGGTAGCCCTGGTTCTTCTTCTTCCTCTTGTTCATCAGCTGCGGCGACATGTTCGGGCTGCTGAACTTGACGACGAGGGCGTACCTGTCGGTGTGCGGGTGCGAGTCGACAGGGACGACCACCGTCGGCACTATCCTCAGGTCGGCGTGCACTATGTGCCTGTACAGGCTCTTGCTGAAACGCTTTTCGGAAGAGACGACGTCTATGAAATTGCAACAGCCCAAATTCAACAGCTTGTTCAGCACGTTCGTGTCTGTCGAAAGAACGGAAATTAGCTTTTACACTGCGAAACTTAATATTATTTTTACTTTATATCGTTGTAATTCATGGCGAGAGGAGACAGAAACACACGAAATCTATGGTATTCCAACCTCTCACAGACCACAAAACAGCTACATTAAACTAACGTTTATTTTTCTTATATTCGCAATTTAATTCTTATTAAAAAACTATTCGGATTTTGTAGTTCCATAAGTAATTAGTACGAAAATAAATATGCGTGTTCATAAAGCAAAACCTTGATGATTTATTCTGTACATGTCTATTATATCTATTGGACTTATTGGATAAGGTTAGGTTAGATTGTAACAATTTTACAAAGGAAAATAGTTTGATATACCTGTTTTGTGGTCTGCGAGGGGTTGGAATATACTGTAGGTTCGTGATGTTTCTGTCTCCTCTCGCCGCTGTTTGGTCTTTTGCTAGACCGGGGGGTTTCGGCCGCTCGCCATCTTCAGTAGCGCTGTGTTACTGTCACCGTTAGCACTTTGGATGTTTTTTGGCCATCCTCACCACTGCCCACTGTCACTGTGTCACATGTACTGTAATGTTTGTCAGTATGTCAGTCGGACTATAGGACTATCGGACTATCTTAGAAAACGGATTAAACAAAATCCGAAGACAAACATAATGCCCCCAATAACAATAACAGAACACACATATATATATATAAACGACTGACAAACTGACAAACACTACAGTACATATGAAATTGACAGTGCAGTGAGGATGGCCAAAAAACATCCAAAGTGCTAACAGTGACTGACAACACAGCGCTACTGAAGATGGCGAGCGGCCGAAACCGGTCTAGCAAAAGACCAAACAGCAGCGAGAGGAGACGGAAACATCACGAACCTACAGTAAAGGAAAATAGATTGTAACAATTGAATTTTTTTCCTATCCTTCTGTTCAAAATCCTTTGTTGAACTGTTCGAAAATACAGTTGTAAATTAGTAATTCGTTCATAAGAAATAGTCGTGATCTGTTGTCGAGGTGTCCAAGTTGGGATTTGTAACTTTATTTCATTTCTGTAAGTTTGAATCCTGTATGTGGATCAGTCTCAAGTTCTGTACGAGCGTAGATCCAAGGAGAGTAGTGCAATCGATTTTAAAATAAGTAGGGAGTGAGGAGATTTTCGAGTTAGAATATTACGTTATTGCTGTTACCTGCGTTGTCCCAGAAAATGGCGACGACCCTCTGTTTACTCTGGATCCGGTTCCATACGCTGATTGGCAGTTTGCCGGTCACGTTGCAATATTCCGTATTTCTACAACCCTTCGAGTCGGCGATTCGTTTCGCGTTGTAACTCGTTTGAAAATTCCAACAGCCAAGCGCTATAACCTCTTTGCATTTCTGGAATAAAGAATACGAATTACAGTAAAAAAATAATTGTTGCATCAACAAAATTGATCTGCTCATTGGCGACAGCCAACTTGCGGCAGGATTGTGTAATACTGCGAGAATAACCCGTATATAACTATACCTTGGAGAGGTAGAGCGGTACATATCGCTGGTCGGTGCTGACAAGTATAACGACGGTATCGGGTCCGATACGTCCCAATCTCTCGACGACGGAGAGTATCGCCTCGAACGATCTATTCGGAGGCGCCCACATTCTCTCCGGGTTCACCATAAAGCTCACACCTCCGAGCATCTCGTGCAAACATCCGGGACCGACCACTCTAACGTTTTCGTTGAACTTATTACCGACCTCCTTCTTATTCCTGTAAAAATGAAATCGGTTATTATTTTTTTTAATAATCCGACGGCGGAATACAGGCGGAACCCGAACCACCAACCTCCGCCACTCTGACCCATTCAGGCTCCAAATTTTTCCTTAATCCTAACACTATATACTAACGCTATATATATATATACTGTTATTGCGAAATAAAATGCCGTTGTATGAAACATGTACTTACTGGTAATAGCATATCCGATAATAGATCGATTCCACTCCCAGATCGGAGCCGTACTTCTTGTAGAATTCCATCAGTATCTGTTTCAAATCCTTGTCCGACAGGTGTTCCTTCCTTTGGACAGGCGGCGGAGTCGGCTCCACTTCCATGGCGTCCGCTTTCTCTTTTGATTCCTCATCAGTCTTGCCTTCATCGGCCGATTTGTCTTCAGCTTTCTGTTCGTGCGGCCCTCTTCACCCGATAGGTGTCGCCTCTTCCTCTTCGACTTTTCTTCCTCCGTATCTTTCTTCTCTTCGGCCTTATCCTGGTCCATCTTGACGTCGGTCTCCTCCTGTTCGGCGGATTTCTCTGAATCTGTATTTTTATTATCGGATTCGGTGGATTCTACTTCTTTCTCTGGCGTTTTCGTTTCGCTCCCTCCTCCTTCTCCTTCCCCTCCTTCTGTTTCTTCGACTTTACTTTTCACTTCTTCGCCGCTCTCTTTCGCGTCGTCTTCGCCGCCCTTGGTGTCGTTCTGTGCCTCGTCCGACTTTGTTTCCGTCGGCCCGTCTTCCTTCGCGTCCGCGCTCTCCTTTTCCGGCTGCTGCGAGTTTTGATTCTGCTCTGTGCCCGGCTTGTTCTTATTGAAATTCTTGGGTCCGCCGCTGCCCCTTCCCTTCTTGTTGTTCCCGTTATTCTTATCCCTTGCGTCGCCGACCATTTCGTTAGCGGCCAGTTCCCTAACGACGTGTACGGTCAACAAGAGTTGTCCGATGAAATTCATTTGTATCCCGATGCCCAACAGATCCCCTTCTTCGGTCTCTTCATCGTACAGTTTCAACTGTTCCATTTCTGGCAACGCAGCGATGAAAGCCTTAAAAAAAAAAAAACAATCTTTTATAAGTTTCACTGTCGCCAAAAGTGACTAACACCGCTACTGAAGATGGCAAGCGGCCGAAACCGGTCTGGGCAAAAGACCAAACCGGCGAGAGGAGACAGAAACACGCTAAAAAAGAAAGTATAAAAAAAACAAATCATACCTGAGCCAACTGCGCCATATATCTCGGAATATTGACGCATTCAGAGATGGGAGCGATCACAGAGTTGCCATGACTAAAAATTTTCATTCCAATTTTTATCTCGTTTGTCTCTTTATCCCTTCCTGTTAGAGAAACAGATATATATTACTAGCCAGTTTTATCGATAAACAAATATATTTCTGTAGATTTCGTGTATTTCTGTCTCCTCTTGCTGGTCGATGAGACAGAAACACACGAAATCTATGGTATATTCCAAACCACTCGCAGACCACAAAACAGGTATGTTAAAAAATATTTCTCTTTGACTCTTTCATGTTTTTTTTTTTTAAACAATATAAATCTACTATGAAAGGAAAAAAAAAGAATAAAGGGCGAAACTTTAATAATTTTGTCAACAGCTGTATTGTAATACGATGGATGATCATAATTTATTATACTGGAGTATTCAATTCTATTTAAGAATAAATGACTGACCTATATGAAAGTAGTTATCAATAGTGTAGCCATCGATCAACATCGATGGTACCGTCTCCTCAATAATAGGCGGATATTGGTTTATATAATTGCTTATTCTTGTATCGGACTCTCTAAGGTGCTCGAGCAACTCGCTGACAGCATCTTGTGTTCTCTTTGTCTTCATTTCAAGCTGTACAGAATAAAGAAAATTATTTATTATAGGAATACGATAGGAATTGAAAAGATTAATTCAGTGAAAAATTGATTGAACCAGAGTCAAAAAACATAAAACAATAATTAATGTACAAAATAAACTCAAAAAATAATAAAATAGATTATTAAAGATATTTTATAATAGAAGGAATAAGAGATTCCTCGCATGAAGGGAAATTATTTTACAGGTATCATCGCAAACAATGAAATTAAGTGAATAATTTCTTCCTTATTAACAGTACATATTTCACTGACATGTTTACATTGAATTAAGCTCATGTCTAACCTGGACTGCAGGAGACGGATCCAGTATACTACAAACCGGTTACTGGACATTTTAGAAATGTAAAAAAAAAAAGAAATGTATATGCGAAAACAAACCTGGTATTTGTAAGGTAGATTTCGGTATTTCAGGAAGAAGCTGAGGACATTTTCTTGCGTCACGACAGGGTCTTCATCGGCCAGTGTATAAGGAGGAGACATGTCGAATTTTATTGTAGATGTAATATTATAATCCTGTACGACCAACAAGACAATTATGATGTTAATTATACATACATTATACAGGAAATACAGGGGGGGTATTTGGGGGATCGGATGATCCAGTAGAAGGGTGATGATCCAATCTTATTTATATCCCAATTTATACTAGCACCTGTGGTATAGGGGTGGACTCAACACCCTGAACCACTGAGGCCCAACGAAAATTATTTAAATTCTGATAATAATTGTTATTAAAAATTCGCATAACCATCGGATAAAACTACTCAGATCTTAATGCAAATGGAACAGACAGCGGGATATTATTTTTAACTGGCTCTAAGATATAAACGATTTATGATTAAAATACAAATTTGTTTATAAACGATATATTACCTGAGCTGTTAACGTATATTCCTGCCATACGTAATTGTCGAGTTCGCTCAGAACCTTCTGTTTGTCAGCCAAATTCTTCATCTCCAGACCGAGCCATTTGTCTCCCCAGATCGGCGATTTAACGTTCGGCACCCTAACTTGTAGGTGTTTCACAAAAAGTTCAACCACTAATTTGTACAACGATTTCAAGTCCTGAATGAACACAAACGGGGGAAAAAAAAAAAAAATGTAATGTCCACAATTAAACGCATTTATCCGACAAATGACGGTAAAAGGAAAAATCAAAATACACGATAATTTTGTGGTCAAAAGTACTGCATCGACAATCGCAGTATGAAACTTCTGAAACTTTATCAAGCTCGAAAAGTTATATATCACCAACTTCCAGTGGGATAGTGTAATGCTATGGGAAGAACCGGGGTCGACCCCCCCCCCTGACGCTCCAGGATTTTTCCTGTCACCGCAAACCCCCCACCGGAAGGGTTTTTGCCCACTTTTAAGAACACTTACCGGCTCCATCATCGGGGTCACTGTATACACCCGGAGGTGTTGTTATTCCTCTCGGGGTTGCGAGCTGTTCGTTCGAGGGTGGTCGGACCCCGACGATGGATGGAACCGGTCAGACCCAGCTGAAGGGAATGGCCCCCCCCGTTTTCCAAACACGGGACCAACCGAGGTTCTTCCCTGCTGTTATTACACAATCCCACCAAACGTTAGTGACGATTGTTGAAAACTTTTGGTTCATTTAAATTGATAACTGATTGCAAGTTAAATTTTTCACTCACCCTGACGTATTTGTCCAACGGCAACCCTCTCAACTTGATCCTGAGCGCTCTCTTGGCGCCTCCAGTCCGCTCCATCTCCATCGGCCTTTCGTCGACCGGTATCGCCGGTTTCTTTGGCGGGCTGTCTTCGCTCTTCTTGTCTGAACCACTCGCTGCGCCGCTATCGTTCCCCTTGTCGTTATCGGTGGTGGTGGCGGCGGCGGCGGCGTCGGTTGTGCCAGCTTCATCCGCCTTGGCGACCTGCTCCGAAGATTCCTCCGTCTCCTGGCCCGGCCGTTCCTCGTCCACGTCCTTCTCCACCACACCGTCTTCCTTTCCGTCACTCACGTCCATCGTCACCTCACCATTGCTAACGACGGCACCATTGGTCACTTCTTCCTTTTTAACGTTCACTGTCGGATCACCCTTCGGTTCCACCGGCGACGACTGCACTTTCTTCTCGTCTTTCACACAGCCGACTTGATTTTTACTAGCGAAATCACTTTCTCCGCCCGAACTGACTGATAACGACGGCTCTTCCATTTTATCTACACAGTCGATTTTTTTTTTTCTTCAATCATCACTTTAAAACATTGGACCGCTATCGGATTTAAAACAAAAAAAGGTACTTGTCAATTAAACCCCCTCTCATGAGTAACCAATTACCAACACTGTAACCTTCCCATTTGACTGCGATATATCGAATTAACATAGCCTGAATAAACATTTATTCATATACTTGGAAGTGATTCGATACCGATATATAGATACATCGAATCATTAGATACTAAACGCCACGTTTGGGATAGTCGGTTACCCTCGGAGAGGGGGTCTAATTGACAAGTACCCAAAAAAAATATAGTTTTATCGATCTTCCGTGTCTCCTCTCAGGCCGGCACGGCATCCCTACTGTGGGACACGACTACTGAAGATGGTGCGTGGCCAAAACCTTCCCCCGAAGTGGGCACAGAAGATCGACTAAACTATCTATAAACATTTTCATTATTCCGTTTGCGGGAATAAAATTATAATGTCGGATGCATAACCTAAAGGCCAATAAACGGAGAAACATCACAGTACAGAAAGAAAAGTTTAGGGGAAGGAGTGAGGAGGGGTGAAGGGGTGATAGAATGACCTCTGCATCGATAGGCGGTAATTTTATAACGTTTTAAATTAAATCAATCGACTTTTTAGCATTGAAATAGGATATTTTCCTGGATTGGAATCCCCATACCCGACTGAAAAGAACAGATCTAAATCGCAAATTTGGACTGTTGAGACCTCTTTTGAAAGGGACATCAAAACTTACAATAGTCAATGAATTGACAATATATAAAGCCGTACTAAAACCGACACGGACATACGGAATAGAACTATGCTGGGTTCCGCCAAGAAATCCAACATCCAAAAGTCCTTCGTACCATCCTCAGTGCTCCCCCCCCGAGGTATGTTTCTAACCGAACAATCCATAATGACCTCAACATACCCCGACAGTCGACCAAGTCGCAAAATTACGCTTCTTTAAATTCCACCTCGTCTCTCTTCACATCCAAATCCACTCGTTCATCCAGTTTCCTCTTTTACCCATCCGTTATCCTGGCTTAAACGCCACCGGCCCAGAGACTTTCTCTGGAGGTCAAAAGTACCATCACCGGACGGCGTCTTTATCCGTGCGAAGCAAGTCAAACCGGTCAAACAAACCGCCATTGTACCTACAACTAGCATATAGTTGATTGTACAATAAATAAAGTTTGAAAAAAAAAAAAATTTCCTCGATATATCAACCGTTCTGGTAAGTCAGTGAAGGTATGCCGGGGCAAAACTGGTACGGTTAAAAGACCCCCCCCCCCGCTCCCTGTTTAAGGGGCGAAAGGGAAAAGAGTTTAGCAAGGAAAAAGGGCGGAAAACTCGATAAAATAAGAGCAATATATACGCTAGGGGTAAATCAATCAGACACAATACACAAACCCCCCAACCAATACCCGGGTGCGGTGGACCGAAGAATAAAAAGTCTCTTTTCAAAAAGAAAAAAAACTAAAGAAGGAAATGGGGAAACGCAGTTTATTCGACTAAATTGATCCGATTAGAAGGCCGGGAAGAACCGGGTACCCGGTGCCCGGTACACCCCCAGGAAGAACTTTAAACGGAGTTCGTCCACTTTAAGTAGAAAATTGAAGATAAAAAGAGGGAAAGTGCGTAAAAATATACGCTGTTAAATCGTGTAAAATGATCTGATTAGTGGACTAACATCGAGAGGCCAACTGGTAGGAGGTACAGGAACGCGTACCGCAGGTACCAAGTACAAGAAGTAAAAACTGAAGAAGGAAGGAAAAAATTACACTTCTTCTTGACGTCTTCGCCACTACAGTCGAGTACGTAAATATATATGCTGTTAAATCGTGTAAAATGATCTGATTAGTGGACTAACGTCGAGAGGCCAACTGGTAGGAGGTACAGGAACGCGTACCGCAGGTACCAAGTACAAGAAGTAAAAACTGAAGAAGGAAGGAAAAAATTACACTTCTTCTGGACGTCTTCGCCACTACAGTCGAGTACGTAAATATATATGCTGTTAAATCGAGTAAAATGATCTGATTAGTGGACTAACGTCGAGAGGCCAACTGGTAGGAGGTACAGGAACGCGTACCGCAGGTACCAAGTACAAGAAGTAAAACTGAAGAAGGAAGGAAAAATTACACTTCTTCTGGACGTCTTCGCCACTACAGTCGAGTACGTAAATATATATGCTGTTAAATCGAGTAAAATGATCTGATTAGTGGACTAACGTCGAGAGGCCAACTGGTAGGAGGTACAGGAACGCGTACCGCAGGTACCAAGTACAAGAAGTAAAAACTGAAGAAGGAAGGAGGGAAAAATTACACTTCTTCTGGACGTCTTCGCCACTACAGTCGAGTACGTAAATATATATGCTGTTAAATCGTGTAAAATGATCTAATTAGTGGACTAACGTCGAGAGGCCAACTGGTAGGAGGTACAGGAACGCGTACCGCAGGTACCAAGTACAAGAAGTAAAAACTGAAGAAGGAAGGAAAAAATTACACTTCTTCTGGACGTCTTCGCCACTACAGTCGAGTACGTAAATATATATGCTGTTAAATCGAGTAAAATGATCTGATTAGTGGACTAACGTCGAGAGGCCAACTGGTAGGAGGTACAGGAACGCGTACCGCAGGTACCAAGTACAAGAAGTAAAAACTGAAGAAGGAAGGAGGGAAAAATTACACTTCTTCTGGACGTCTTCGCCACCACAGTCGAATAGGCAAATGTACGCAGTTTAAAGCGTTGTTATTAAAATAGGCGAAATTAAAATAAAACAGGTTTAAAAAATCGTCCGAAACGACTGAAAAAAAAGAAAAAAAGAAATCAGAATAAAGGAGACGTGAAAAACGACGCGGACCGGTAATGGACGCCGTCCATAAAACGCGGTTGCGGCCAATCTTTTTAGAAACCTTTCTGAATATTTATTAATTATTGTGCAGTAATCAACTGTTCGGAAGATGCTAGAAGTTCTTTGTTATAACAAAAAATCAATTTCTATTTCCAGACTCAAAGAGTACGGTCGGAACCAACGTGAAGCAGCGTCCGAGGGGGTTTTAGGGCCGGTTCCAAAAAATGTTTTTTTTTATACCATTTTTTCGATAACCGTTAGATAATATAACCGGTCTAAACTTAAAAGAAATATCGCTCCCGACATTGAAATTGAAAAGAGAAAAAAACTGCAATGGGCAGTGAGGAGGGATGAGGCTACTACGGTCCATGGACCCATTAAGTACAGAATTTTTTTTTCTCTTAAAATTTTACACAAAATTTACTCATTACAAAGCATCATTATCACAAATAGTAGCTCCGAATATGTTTTTTAAAAACCGGTCTGTCGAATATTTTGTTCAAATCGAGTCCAATTCGGTGGTTTTTTCGGTGGTCACTGCACAGTTGAGACCGATCATTTTTTATTTCGAATAATAATCATAATTACGAATATTTTAACACGATGTAGTAGTTATAATGTGAAATTACTCAAAGTAATAGAGAAAAAAAAAACTTCCTGTAAACACATATGTCATATCAGAAGAAATTAACTGATCCGCATTCGGGGCCTACAGTGCTTGATGCGTTTAAAAAATACAATAAATATCCTAAATAAATAGGAAACGGAAAAAAAACCATTTCCAATAACGGTTTGTTTGTTCGAATAGTTTTATTTCAGTTCGGTCGGAAAATCGGTTTTCGTTTTCTATCTGCGATATTGAAACAGGTGAAAAATAAACGAGGAGATAACTAAAATATAAATAGATAATTATATCGGTTAATATCGTTTCACGAATTAGACGGTTCAATATCGTATATTACCGAAATAAACTATAAAACGCGTACATAAAAAAATGTTACGAAATGGAGGTCGAATCGAGTTTGAAAAAAAAGTCACTATAATCATTCGATTCGATAAATTAAATATAAAACGGAAAATAATACGTACGTACCAAAAATTGTTGTAAATATGCAGATAAAATATGAAACGCTATCGGTATATTTGTTTAGACCGGTCGTTACCACTGTGGAGATAAGGCAATAATATTTATCAATTATAAATATGGATCGAAATTTAAGCCTCGAATAAACTTATTGAAAATTGAGGATATAAATTATATTAATGCTGCAATTACAACCGTTAAATGACCGGATCACGAGCGTTGAAAAATGAAAACCCAAAAGTGAGAATTCAATTAAATAATTGTAAGGCATAATAAATGACTTACTCTCGAGGTATATACTTATTTTTTGGTTAATTAAAATAAATTAAAGGAATCGAGTTGATTCACGCTTACTTAATTGCGTAGAATGAATTTGTTGACACAAATGTTAATCGTAATTTTTCTGTCGATAACATTAATAGTTTTCTTCCGCAACAGTCGTTTTAACACTCGATTTCGGGTAGAAATTTAAACATCGAATAAACTCATTGAAAAGTTACTATACAGTGGACGTAAATCGTATTAATGCTGTAATTACGACCTGTTAATTGATATTTGTACACAGAATAAATGACCGGATCACGAGCGTTGAAAAATGAAAACCCAAAAGTGAGAATTCAATTAAATAATTAAGAGCGTTTGAATTTATAACTAATATTAAATGACTCACTCGAGGTATATACTTATTTTTGGGTTAATTAAAATAAATTAAAGGAATTGAGTATTGGATATATCGATTCACGCTTACTTAATTGAGTAGAATGAATTTGTTGACACCCGTTTGTTATACAAATGCAAATCGTAATTTCCGTCGATAACGTTAATCTTTTACGTAGAAGCGATGTTTCAACGGATAGTTTTCTTACGCAACAGTCGTTTTAACAACGAATTTTAGATAAAACGACAACCGATGGGATACATTTGTTTAGAGTTGTCGTTACACTGTGGACATTAGGCAATAATATTTATCGATTATAAATATAGATCGAAATTTAAACACCGAATAAACTTATTGAAAAGTTTGTTTGTAAATCGTATTAATGCTGCGATTATTACCGTTAAATGACCAAGTCACGAGCGTTGAAATGAAAACCCGATAGTGAGAATTCAATGAGATAATTGTAAGGCATAATAAATGACTCACTCGAGGTATATACTTATTTTTGGAATAATTAAAATAAATTAAAGGAATCGAGTTGATTCATGCTTACTTAATTGCATAGAATGAATCCGTTGACGCCCGTCCGTTACGCAAATGCTAATCGTAAATTCCGTCCGTTGAAGCGATGTTTCAAACGATAATTTTCTACCGAAACAGTCGTTTTAACAACGAATTTTGGGTAGAAATTTAAAACCTCGAATAAACTTATTGAAAAGTTACTATACAGAGGATGTATATCGTATTAATGCTGGAATTACTACCGTTAAGTAACCGGATCACAAGCGTTGAAAACCCGAAAGTGAGAATTCAATGAGATAATTGTAAGGCATAATAAATGACTTATATACTTATTTTTGGGTTAATTAAAATAAATTAAAGGAATCGAGTGCGTAAATTCAACGTATATTGATTCACGCTTACTTAATTGCGTAGAATGAATCCGTTGACGCCCGTCCGTTACGCAAATGCTAATCGTAAATTCCCGTGAAGCGATGTTTCAAACGATAATTTTCTACCGAAACAGTCGTTTTAACAACGAATTTTGGGTAGAAATTTAAAACCTCGAATAAACTTATTGAAAAGTTACTATACAGAGGATGTATATCGTATTAATGCTGGAATTACTACCGTTAAATGACCTGATCACGAGCGTTGAAAACCCGAAAGTGAGAATTCAATGAGATAATTGTAAGGCATAATAAATGACTTATATACTTATCTTTGGGTTAATTAAAATAAATTAAAGGAATCGAGTGCGTAAATTCAACGTATATTGATTCACGCTTACTTAATTGCGTAGAATGAACCCGTTGACGCCCGCCCGTTACGCAAATGCTAATCGTAAATTCCGCCCGTAGAAGCGATGTTTTAAACGATAATTTCCTACCGAAAAACAGTCGTTTTAACAATTAATTTAAGGTAGAAAGAGACAACCTATGTATCCCCACTCCCAATGCATGCATTATTTACTTTGCTTAGAGGTTAGAAAATTGGAAAAAATTTTTATACCCACAATTATGTAATCGGCGCAGCGGGGTTTAAAATTCGGTTTTATGTATAAAAAATGTACAGAAAAAAAAGAAAACGATGAATTAATAAATGTGGCGAGGCATTAACTGTTGGTAGTAGAAACTTTGAGAGCCCAATACTGTGGGGGTGGGGTGGGGGGTGATCCGACTATTTCTTGTTATTAAACTGAAAATTGGGTTTATTTAGGGGTTGGGTGGCGAAAATGCGTATTGGGGTTGTTGGGACGCGTGAATTGAAATTGGAGTGGGGAAAAAATTTAAAAAAAATTTTGTTGAGGCCCTTACTGGGATGGGAGGAAATGTTGTTGGGGAAAATGGAAAAAGTTTTTTTCGGGCCGGGGGCGGGCGGGCGAGAAATGTGGTTAAGACGACGGCCCCAGAGAAGAGTTGGGGGGGTGGAGGGGTGGAGGGTTTATAGCGCACTTACCTTACCGTAGTGTGAGGGTGGTCCTCGGCCGAAAAACTGGCGGTCGAAAGGTGGAGGCGCCCGAAGAATTGGCCCGCCGACTATTCTCGAGGCCGAATCGGAGACGAACGGGAGAGAAATTGAGGTGGGAAAAAACCCGAAGAAAACGGAGAGAAAACCCTGACGCCGGCCGCTCTCGATTGATCTAAACCCTTACTGGGGGTGGGTGGGGGCGGGAGGGGGTGGGTGGGTTTTCGGGGCCAGCACTTCGTCTCACCACTCTTCCACCAGTTGACAACAACCCCGTCTGCCAACCGAACTACCCCCCCACAATATATACCGACCCTTTGGGGGCCCCGGAGTAATTAAAAAAATTTTATTCTTTACCCTACAATTTCCCAAACCGAGAGAATTATCCCCGACAAATACAACCTCAATTGTGTATACAGCTATAGAAAAATGGTTGTAGTCAGGTCGTTGATAATTTTCCCGATATCCGGATACGTTTTAAAATTTTTTATTTTATTTATTTCCCATTTTTTTTTTAAATATAGCGATTATATTTTCAACTGTACACCGACCGCACTATTGAGAAGGCACAGGGCGGAGGTTATTCGGGGGCCGTGAGCGTGCACTCTGCGCGGTATAAGTCGGAGTTTTTTTTTCCTATTTTTTTTTTCTTTTTTTCCCCATGGAAGAGCCGCCCGCCGGTTCTCCCCTGTTCAAGAGGAGGCCGATAAGGAACAGGGGCCGAAAGAGGAGGAACAGCGGTTCGGAAAAAAGCAAGTAGTTGTCTATATAAACTGGTCCGGAATACGGTGGGGGGACGTCCAGTTTTGAAAATTTTCTCTTTTCTCTTTTTCTGTTTTTTTTCCTTTTTACAGCCAGCAGCGAGGACGAGACGACAGTGGTCAAGAAGGAAAAGAAACCGGCCTGGAACAACCATCTCTACCAATCGGTCTGTTTACACCACGCTTTATTGACGACAGCCTAACCGTTTTAGCAATTTTCGTGCAAAACGATGACACGAAAATTGCTGTACACATTTTGATTTCTCGTCAATTAGACCCTCCCGAGGGTAACAACCAAATGTCCCAAACGTGGCCTTTAATATCGATGTATCTAATATATCGGTATCGAATCGCTTCCGAGTTTATATCATCGCACCGTTGTCACGCGTCAGTATCGCTTTTCTTTTAGTTCCCTATTTTTAATTTATTCAATTTTCCTTTTCCTTCCATTTTTCCTTAGGTTATGCATCCGACATTATAATTTTATCCCCGCAATCGGAATAATGTAAATGTTTACGTATAGATAGTTTAGTCGATCTTCTGCGCCCACTTCGGGGGAAGGTTTCGGCCACGCACCACTCTTCAGTAGTCGCGTCCTTCAGTAGGGGTGCGTGCCGGCGTGAGAGGAGACACGGAAGATCGATAAAACTATATATTTTTTTGGGTACTTGTCAATTAGACGCCTTCTCCGAGGGTGTTGGTATCGCTTTCGTTTTAGTTCCTTATTTTTAATTTATTCTATTTTCCCGAATTTGCGCCTAAGAGCGCGGCATCATTCCGCGGAATTTACTTTGTAGTCGAGGGCGTGAAATGAAGCCGTAATACCGAGGTCAGGTTTGAAAATAATGACAATAATGTTTACGAACGAATGATTGTTTCGTAAACTGCGTTATATATTCGTCAACTATCCTGAAATACATCAAAAAGTCGGCGGAGGCTACGTTTATTCGATAGTCGAAAGGGGAAGGTTACAGTGTCGGTAAACAGGTTACCCCGGGAGGGGTTTTAATTGACAAATACCGATTTCTTTAAAGGAAAAAATAATTTCGAATAAAACACTCTAATTTAGACAAATATCGATCAATTTTAATAATTCTTTCTGTATTATAGAGAAAAAATTTTGATTGTGATTGCGAATAAGAAAAAATAACTTAAAGTTTATCGATCTCCTCTTATGATCGGCGGGTAAAAGATCATTTTGATTAGGTAAAAGATCAAACTGACTCTTACATGAAAAATGAATGTATAACAACTATGTTTTGCCGCACGGAATAGCGTGAAGGCCTTTCTTACAGCGAGCGCAATTAAGGCTGGATCGCTCAGTCCCACTCCTTCTGTCACTAAACACCGCCGATTGTCGTAAGTTACGTCCCGGTAATTTTTCAAGCGCAAATTTTTCGGTCGATGAAGACGGTTTTGTCGACACGCTATTTTTATGATTCGTCCACTCCTTTTCGATATCTATGCAAATTTGAGCTGTCATTTCTTTTTCGGTAGTTTTGGAAACGTACAAAATATAAGTGTTCAGCACCGTTCTTCCAAATATCATATATTCAAATATTCATCTAAATACGCGTATAAAATTTTATCGCGCTCTCGTCCACACCTCCCATGTATTTTTCTTTTTACGAAACTCGCAGCGCTTTTGCGCGTTTTAGCAGTCAAACGGTTAAAATTGACTTCTTATCACTGTTGACGGAGTACGGGACAGAGAGTAATGGGGCGAAAGGAGAATGGGTCTCGTGCGTATATAATAAAGTTAAAAAAAAGGGTAAAAATTTATTATAGGGGCATAATATCGATGTGTCGTTATGAACGAGAGATCGATAGCAACGTGACTTGACAATATGGAGCGAACCGTTGTGAATGAATTTCAGAACAGTTAATCGTCAAAGTAAAGGGAAAGAAAGTAATTACGACGCGAAAAGAAATATATAAAAACTGGATGCCTTAATAAAGGTACGCGATATGAAAACAAGTTTTCGAAATACGCGAACCATAAGCCAAGAATAATTGCAGTGACGCATTGACATGCGCGATGATGACGATAGTATCTGACTGATTGACGACATCGATTCACCTCCGTATAGATCGATATATCAATTTCAACCAAAAAACGTTGTGTTTTACTAAATAGTTTTTTTTTCTCTAGACTATAGCTGTGAAGAAGGCGGCGGCTGACGCCGATTCGAATTCGAGCAGTTCGGAGGACGAAGTCGTCGGAGTGCAGTACAAATCTACGCGGAGCGTCGCCTCGTCGGCGCCGGCGGATCAAGGGGCGACGGCGACGCTGGAAATCGAAACGCCCGTTGATCGCGACGCCCAGGCCATTTTTGAAAACGCCCTGAAAATCAATAAAGTAAGAACGGCAGAGCGAAGTTTTCAGTACTCGAAAATTATCCGTAACTAATTTACAGTAGTCGGTTAGTTACATAGTGATGAATTTGTAACTAAGCACAGTATTTTTCTGAATATTATGATCGTGTATTTTTTGTCGATAAAAAATGTTTGCGTTAGAATTCAAAATTCTTTATCGAAAGAGTATCTTGTAAAAATGAACCCATTTATAGAGTATCAATACAAGTAACACCAGGAAAGGGTATTATGACCCTTTTCACACAGCCATAAACCGGGAGATCGAAAAACTCCTTTTTCCCCTTTTTAAACCAAAACACCAGGCAGTTGAGTGTCGGCAGTGAGTGGTGTAACATCGTGTTCTTTGCGCGCTTCTTTGTATTTTCATCTATTAAATAAAATCATTTCTTTTCTTTAAACCGTTTCTTATTCGTTACCGCGAAAAATCTATGTTACGATTATTAATGATAAGCGGCCGATTGTAGCAAGAAATGTTAATTAGTATATGAGAGAGTAATTAATCCGATTTAGTTGTTTAATTTGGCAGGAATTGAAGGGCAAGGAAGATGACAAAGTGTACAGAGGCCTCGCAAATTACACCCAGTTTTATGAGAAAAGGGACACGGCTCAAGGCAACGCATCCAGCGGAATGGTACAGTCTGCATTTATTCAACGCTCTATCGCAATACGTTGCGATAACTGATTAATAGAAGAACCGAAAAACGAATAAACGATAGTAATTCTGTTTCTATTCGTTAGGTCAGGAAAGGACCGATACGTGCACCTGCCAACCTGAGAGCGACAGTCAGGTGGGACTATCAGCCGGACATTTGTAAAGATTACAAAGAGACCGGCTATTGCGGTTTCGGAGGTAATAGTCGTAATTGTTATTATTATAATAATATATAATATCACTGTTTTGTGGTCTGCGAGTGGTTGGAATAATATACTGTAGGTTTCTCGATGTTTCCGTTCTCCTCTCTCGCCGGTTCGGTCTTTCGCTAGACCGGTTTCGGCCGCTCGCCATCTTCAGTAGCGCCGTGTTAGTCACTGTCAGGCACTTTGGATGTCTTTCGGAGGGCATCCTCACTGCCCACTGTCACTTTCACGATATACCGTGACAGTATTAATACACAATCCAACCGGATAAGTTGGTGATGATATTAATACGTTCGACCCGGCGTTTGAACCACCGGTGGTCCGCACCTAGTATATATACTTCACAATTCGTAAATAAAGTTTTATAAGTACTATATGAACAATTTCATGCAATTCGATTTCCGACTCAAGCCACTGTCAACAGAAGAATAGTGAAGCAGATAAGCGTGAAATAAACAACCGATAATGTCGACCGTACGGAGTTTAAATGCGCCGGGTTGAACGTGTTAATATTTTCATTAATAACTTGATAAGCTCGTGACAATGTTTATTGTCAAAAGCGGGATATACAAGATAACATGCGGATCGTGCGATGGAGTTTACATCGGCCAAACCGGAGGAAAAATTGAAGACAGATACAGGGAACATATCGGAGCCATAAAATACAAAACAGATTCCAATTTCGCCAACCGCATCATAAACACCGGGCACGAAACAATGAACATCGAAAGATCCTTAAAATTATTACACCCGGGTAAAAAAGGGAAAGAATTAGACATTATACAAAAAACCTGGAGATCTTCAAACATAAGAAAAACAACATTATAAATGAGAAAATTAATTCCCAGAGTGACGCGATATTTACACCTATAATCCTCTTGAAGGATCACACCCGCCCTACCACCACCACAACCCCCTTCCGACAATCTGACTCATACCTAGAAAACGGATTAACAAAATCCGAAGACGAACATAATCTCCAATAACAATAACAGAACACATATATATAAACGACTGACATACTGACAAACATTACAGTACATGTGACATAGTGACAGTGGGCAGTGAGGATGCCCAAAAAACATCCAAAGTGCTAACAGTGACTGACAACACAGCGCTACTGAAGATGGCGAGCGGCCGAAACCCCGGTCTAGCGAAAGACCGAACAGCGGCGAGAGGAGACAGAAACATGACGAACCTACAGTATATTCCAACCGCTCGCAGACCACAAAACAGATATATCAAATTACTATATGAACGATTTCATGCAATTCGATTTCTGACTCAAGCCACTGTCAACAGAAGAATAGTGAAATAGATAAGCGTGAAATAAACAACCGATAATGTCGACCGTACGGAGTTCGGGAAAAAAATTCGCCGGGTCGAACGTGTTAATATTTTCATTAATAACTTGATAAGCTCGTGACGAATGTTTATTGGAAATTTTGTTTTTAATCGCCGTCTAAAACTGTATCGACAGACAGCTGTAAGTTTCTGCACGACAGAACCGACTACAAGCACGGCTGGCAGCTGGAGGCGGAGGCCGGCGAGCACGCCGGTCGGCGCGCCAACAGCGACGATTCAGACGCCAATTACGAGATCGATTCGGACGACGATCGCCTCCCCTTCAAGTGCTTCATATGCCGGCAGTCATTCGCCGATCCCATTCAGACCAAGTGAGTCGTCAATTGATTCATCACTATTTAGGCCGTTTCGGTGGTTGTCGGTGACTCCGGAAGGAGCAGGGGACCCTGGACTCGGGGGGTGGGTCAAAAAATTGTGGAGACCGCACACGTATTCTGTTGAAATTCTCCCCTCATTTTCTATATATGTATATTTATATATTTATACATACATATAAATAATCGTAGCCTAATAGGGAATATTTGCAGAGTATATTCGAATGGTTTAAATTTAAAAAATGTCTTTCGGTCAAAAAATTGTGGAGACCGCACCCGTATTCTGTTGAAATTCTCCCCTCATTTTCTATATATGTATATTTATATATTAATACATACATATAAATAATCGTAGCCTAATAGGAATATTTGCAATAGTATATTCAATGGTTTAAATTTAAAAATGTCTTTCGGTCAAAAATTGTGGAGACCGTTCTCCCCATTTACCGTTATTTATATGGTGTGCAATTAAATAGGAATATTTGCAAAATTGCTTTAACGGTCATTTGTAGACCGTTTCCGTATTCCCTCTCCATATATAATATATTTAGGTTATTCATTATTAATCGTTGCCTAATAGAATATTTGCAGAGTATATTCTTTAAATTTAAAAAATGTCTTTCGGTCAAAAGAGACCCAGTTTATATGTTGAAATTCTCCCTCATTTTCTATATATGTATATTTATATATTTATACATACATATAAATAATCGTAGCCTAATAGGGAATATTTGCGTGCTAGAATGGTTTAAATTTAAAAAATGTCTTTCGGTCAAAAATTGTGGAGACCGCCCGTATTCTGTTGAAATTCTCCCCATTTTCTATATATGTATATTTATATATTTATACATACATATAAATAATCGTAGCCTAATAGGAATATTTGCATAGTATATTGAATGGTTTAAATTTAAAAAATGTCTTTCGGTCAAAAATTGTGGATATTTATATATTTATACATACATATAAATAATCGACACGTATTGTGGAACAGTTTCTGAAATTCTCGCCCGTATTCTGTTGAAATTCTCCCCCATTTATATATGTATATTTATATATTTATACATACATATAAATAATCGTAGCCTAATAGGAATATTTGCAGAGTATATTCGAATGGTTTAAATTTAAAAAATGTCTTTCGGTCAAAAATTGTGGAGACCGTTGTGGATTCTGACCGCACCAGGTTGATTCTGTTGAAATTCTTCTCCTCATTTTCTATATATGTATATTTATATATTTATATACATATAAATAATCGTAGCCTAATAGGGAATATTTGCAGAGTATATTGACATGGTTTAAATTTAAAAAAAATGTCTTTCGGTCGTGGAGACCGCTTATTCCGTATTCTGTTGAAATTCTCCCCATTTTCTATATATGTATATTTATATATTTATACATACATATAAATAATCGTAGCCTAATAGGGAATATTTGCAGAGTATATTCGAATGGTTTAAATTTAAAAAATGTCTTTCGGTCAAAAATTGTGGAGACCACACCGTATTCTGTTGAAATTCTCCCTCATTTTTTATGTATGTATATTTATATATTTATACATACATATAAATAATCGTAGCCTAATAGGAATATTTGCAGAGTATATTTATGGTTTAAATTTAACAAAATGTCTTTCGGTCAAAAATTGTGGAACCCTTTACGTATTCTGTTTAAATTCTCCCATTTTCTATATATGTATATTTATATATTTATACATACATATAAATAATCGTAGCCTAATAGGAATATTTGCAGAGTATATTCAATGGTTTAAATTTAAAAAATGTCTTTCGGTCAAAAATTGTGGAGACACCCATATTCTGTTGAAATTCTCCCCCATTTTCTATATATGTATATTTATATATTTATACATACATATAAATAATCGTAGCCTAATAGGGAATATTTGCAGAGTATATTCGAATGTTTAAATTTAAAAAATGTCTTTCGGTCAAAAATTGTGGAGACCTTTATTCTGTTGAAATTCTCCCATTTTCTATATATGTATATTTATATATTTATACATACATATAAATAATCGTAGCCTAATAGGGATATTTGCATAGTATATTATTGTCTTCGGAAAAATTGTGGAGACACACCGTATTCTGTTGAAATTCTCCCCCATTTTCTATATATGTATATTTATATATTTATACATACATATAAATAATCGTAGCCTAATACGTAGCGAAAATTCCGCTTTCCGTATTCCATTCTCCCCATTTTCTATATATGTATATTTATATATTTATACATACATATAAATAATCGTAGCCTAATAGGGAATATTTGCAGAGTATATTCGAATGGTTTACATTTAACCAAAAATGTCTTTCGGTCAAAAAATTGTGGAGACCGTATTCTGTTGAAATTCTCCTCATTTTCTATATATGTATATTTATATATTTATACATACATATAAATAATCGTAGCCTAATAGGGAATATTTGCATAGTATATTCAAGCATTTAAATTTAACAAAATGTCCTTCGGTCAAAAATTGTGGAGACCGCACCGTATTCTGTTGAAATTCTCCCCCATTTTCTATATATGTATATTTATATATTTATACATATATAAATAATCGTAGCCTAATAGGAATATTTGCAGAGTATATTCAAACGTTTAAATTTAAAAAATGTCTTTCGGTCAAAAATTGTGGAACCACCGTATTCTGTTGAAATTCTCCCCCCATTTTCTATATATGTATATTTATATATTTATACATACATATAAATAATCGTAGCCTAATAGGGAATATTTGCATAGTATATTCGAAACGTTTAAATTTAACAAAATGTCTTTCGGTCAAAAAATTGTGGAGACCGCACCGTATTCTGTTGAAATTCTCCCCTCATTTTCTATATATGTATATTTATATATTTATACATACATATAAATAATCGTAGCCTAATAGGGAATACTTGCATAGTATATTCGAAACGTTTAAATTTAACAAAATGTCTTTCGGTCAAAAAATTGTGGAGACCGCACCCGTATTCTGTTGAAATTCTCCTCCCATTTTCTATATATGTATATTTATATATTTATACATACATATAAATAATCGTAGCCTAATAGGGAATACTTGCATAGTATATTCGAAACGTTTAAATTTAACAAAATGTCTTTCGGTCAAAAATTGTGGAGACCTTTTCCTGTATTCTGTTGAAATTCTCCCCCATTTTCTATATATGTATATTTATATATTTATACATACATATAAATAATCGTAGCCTAATAGGAATATTTGCATAGTATATTGAAACGTTTAAATTTAACAAAATGTCTTCGGTCAAAAATTGTGGAGACCGCTTTGTATTCTGTGAAATTCTCCCCCATTTTCTATATATGTATATTTATATATTTTATACATATAAATAATCATAATAAATAATCCCGCACGTATTCTGTTGAAATTCTCCCCAGGGAATATTTGCAGAGTATATTCAGATGGGTTAAATTTAAAAAATGTCTCAAAAATTGTGGAGACCGCTTTCCGTATTCTGTTGAAATTCTCCCCCATTTTCTATATGTATATATTATTTATATATTTATACATACATATAAATAATCGTAGCCTAATAGGGAATATTTGCAGAGTCTTCGGTCAAAAATTGTGGAGACCGCTGCGTGTTCTGTTGAAATTCTCCCCCATTTTCTATATATGTATATTTATATATTTATACATACATATAAATAATCGTAGCCTAATAGGGAATATTTGCATAGTATATTCTAAAACCTTTAAATTTAAAAAATGTCTTTGGTCAAAAAAATTGTTGAGACCGCACCATGATATTCTGTTGAAATTCTCCCCATTTTCTATATATGTATATTTATATATTTATACATACATATAAATAATCGTAGCCTAATAGGGAATATTTGCATAGTATATTGAAGCGGGTTTATTTAAAAAATGTCTTTCGGTCAAAAATTGTGGAACCGCACGTATTCTGTTGAAATTCTCCCTCATTTTCTATATATGTATATTTATATATTTATACATACATATATAATCGTAGCCTGGAGACCGCACCCGTATTTTCTATATATATATTTATATATTTATACATACATATAAATAATCGGCCTAATAGAATATTTGCAGAGTATATTCGAATGGTTTAAATTTAAAAAATGTCTTTCGCACGTATTCTGTTGAAATTCTCCCCCATTTTCTATTGTGGAGACCGCACCGTATATATTTATATATTTATACTGTACATATAAATAATCGAAATAGGGAATCTAGTATATTCAAATGTTTAAATTTAACAAAATGTCCGGTCATTTGGAACCGCTCTATATATATATATTTATACATACATATAAATAATCGTAGCCTAATAGGGAATATTTGCAGAGTATATTCGAAACGTTTAAATTTAACAAAATGTCTTTCGGTAAAAAAATTGTGGAGACCGCACCCGTATTCTGTTGAAATTCTCCTCCCATTTTCTATATATGTATATTTATATATTTATACATACATATAAATAATCGTAGCCTAATAGGGAATACTTGCATAGTATATTCGAAACGTTTAAATTTAACAAAATGTCTTTCGGTCAAAAAATTGTGGAGACCGCACGTATTCTGTTGAAATTCTCCCCTCATTTTCTATATATGTATATTTATATATTTATACATACATATAAATAATCGTAGCCTAATAGGGAATATAGATATATTGGGTATTTAACAAAATGTCTGGTCAAAAAATTGTGGAACCCTCCCGTATTCTGTTGAAATTCTCCCCTCATTTTCTATATATGTATATTTATATATTTATACATACATATAAATAATCGTAGCCTAATAGGGAATATTTGCAGAGTATATTCGAATGGGTTATATTTAAAAATATGTCTTTCGGTAAAAAAATTGTGGAGACCGCACCCGTATTCTGTTTAAATTCTCCTCCCATTTTCTATATATGTATATTTATATATTTATACATACATATAAATAATCGGAGGAGAATTTATACATACATATAAATAATCGCCTAGCCTACAAAATAGTATATTCTTTCGTTTAAATTTAACAAAATGTCTTTGGTCAAAAATTGTGGATATTCTGTTGAAATTCTCCTTTTCTATATATGTATATTTATATATTTATACATACATATAAATAATCGTAGCCTAATAGGGAATATTTGCAGAGTATATTCGAAACGTTTAAATTTAACAAAATGTCTTTCGGTCAAAAAATTGTGGAGACCGCACCCGTATTCTGTTGAAATTCTCCCCTCATTTTCTATATATGTATATTTATATATTTATACATACATATAAATAATCGTAGCCTAATAGGGAATATTTGCAGAGTATATTCGAATGGGTTATATTTAAAAATATGTCTTTCGGTAAAAAAATTGTGGAGACCGCACCCGTATTCTGTTGAAATTCTCCCCCATTTTCTATATATGTATATTTATATATTTATACATACATATAAATAATCGTAGCCTAATAGGGAATATTTGCAGAGTATATTCGAAACGTTTAAATTTAACAAAATGTCTTTCGGTCAAAAAATTGTGGAGACCGCACCGTATTCTGTTGAAATTCTCCCCTCATTTTCTATATATGTATATTTATATATTTATACATACATATAAATAATCGTAGCCTAATAGGGAATATTTGCAGAGTATATTCGAATGGTTTAAATTTAAAAAAATGTCTTTCGGTCAAAAAATTGTGGAGACCGCACCCGTATTCTGTTGAAATTCTCCCCCATTTTCTATATATGTATATTTATATATTTATACATACATATAAATAATCGTAGCCTAATAGGGAATACTTGCATAGTATATTCGAAACGTTTAAATTTAACAAAATGTCTTTCGGTCAAAAAATTGTGGAGACCGCACCTGTATTCTGTTGAAATTCTCCCCCATTTTCTATATATGTATATTTATATATTTATACATACATATAAATAATCGTAGCCTAATAGGGAATATTTGCAGAGTATATTCGAATGGGTTATATTTAAAAATATGTCTTTCGGTAAAAAAATTGTGGAGCACCGCACCGTATTCCGTATTCTGTTGAAATTCTCCCCATTTCTATATATATATTTATATATTTATACATACATATAAATAATCGTAGCCTAATAGGGAATATTTGCAGAGTATATTCGAATGGTTTAAATTTAAAAAAATGTCTTTCGGTCAAAAAATTGTGGAGACCGCACCCGTATTCTGTTGAAATTCTCCCCATTTTCTATATATGTATATTTATATATTTATACATACATATAAATAATCGTAGCCTAATAGGGAATACTTGCATAGTATATTCGAAACGTTTAAATTTAACAAAATGTCTTTCGGTCAAAAAATTGTGGAGACCGCACCCGTATTCTGTTGAAATTCTCCCCCCATTTTCTATATATGTATATTTATATATTTATACATACATATAAATAATCGTAGCCTAATAGGGAATATTTGCAGAGTATATTCGAATGGTTTAAATTTAAAAAAATGTCTTTCGGTCAAAAAATTGTGGAGACCGCACCCGTATTCTGTTGAAATTCTCCCCTCATTTTCTATATATGTATATTTATATATTTATACATACATATAAATAATCGTAGCCTAATAGGGAATATTTGCAGAGTATATTCGAAACGTTTAAATTTAACAAAATGTCTTTCGGTCAAAAAATTGTGGAGACCGCACCCGTATTCTGTTGAAATTCTCCCCATTTTCTATATATGTATATTTATATATTTATACATACATATAAATAATCGTAGCCTAATAGGGAATACTTGCAGTATATTCAGATAGTTTAAATTTAAAATGTCTTTCGGTCAAAAATTAGACCTACCCGCACCGTATTCTGTTGAAATTCTCCCCCATTTTCTATATATGTATATTTATATATTTTATACATACATATAAATAATCGTAGCCTAATAGGAATATTTGCATAGTATATTCAAGTTTAAATTTAAAAATGTCTTTCGTCAAAAAATTGTGAACCTTCCCGTATTCTGTTGAAATCTCCCCCATTTTCTATATATGTATATTTATATATTTATACATACATATAAATAATCTGCCTAATAGGAATATGCAGAGTATATTCGAATGGTTTATATTTAAAAATGTCTTTCGTCAAAAATTGGAGACGCACTGTATTCTGTTGAAATTCTCCCTCATTTTCATATATGTATATTTATATATTTATACATAAATAATCGTAGCCTAATAGGGAATATTTGCAGAGTATATTCAAACGTTTAAATTTAAAAAATGTCTTTCGTCAAAAATTGTGGAGACCGCACCCGTATTCTGTTGAATTCTCCTCATTTTCTATATATGTATATTTATATATTTATACATACATATAAATAATTTAATAGGGAATATTTGCAGAGTATATTCGAATGGTTTAAATTTAAAAAAATGTCTTTCGGTCAAAAAATTGTGGAGACCGCACACGTATTCTGTTGAAATTCTCCCCCCATTTTCTATATATGTATATTTATATATTTATACATACATATAAATAATCGTAGCCTAATAGGGAATATTTGCAGAGTATATTCGAATGGGTTAAATTTAAAAAAATGTCTTTGGTAAAAAATTGTGGAACCGCACCCGTATTCTGTTGAAATTCCCCCATTTTATATATATATATATATATTATATATTATACATACATATAAATAATCGTAGCCTTAGGGAATATTTGCATAGTATATTGACGTTTAAATTTAACAAAATGTCTTTCGGTCAAAAATTGTGGAGACCACCATTATTCTGTTGAAATTCTCCCCCATTTCTATATGTATGTATATTTATATATTTATACATACATATAAATAATCGTAGCCTAATAGGGAATACTTGCATAGTATATTCGAAACGTTTAAATTTAACAAAATGTCTTTCGGTCAAAAAATTGTGGAGACCGCACCATTCTGTTTAAATTCTCCCCATTTTCTATATATGTATATTTATATATTTATACATACATATAAATAATCGTAGCCTAATAGGAATATTTAGTAATTCGATTTTAAATTTAAAATGTCTTTCGTCAAAATTTGAGACCTAACCCGTATTGTTGAAATTCTCCTCATTTTCTATATATGTATATTTATATATTATATACATATAAATAATCGTAGCCTTAATAGGAATACTTGCATAGTATATTCGAAACGTTTAAATTTAACAAAATGTCTTTCGTCAAAAAATTGTGGAGACCGCACCCGTATTCTGTTGAAATTTCTCCTCTATATATATATTTATATATTTATACCATACATATAAATCTCGTAGCCTAATAGGGAATACTTGTATATTTAAAACGTATAACAAATTTTTCGGTCAAAAATTGTGGACCGCATACATTCTGTTGAAATTCTCCCATTTTCTATATATGTATATTTATATATTTATACATACATATAAATAATCGTAGCCTAATAGGGAATACTTGCATAGTATATTCGAAACGTTTAAATTTAACAAAATGTCTTTCGGTCAAAAAATTGTGGAGACCGCACCCATTATTCTGAAATTCTCCCCATTTTCTATATATATATATTTATATATTTATACATACATATAAATAATCGTAGCCTAATAGGGAATATTTATATGAAACGTTTAAATTTAAAAAATGTCTTTCGGTCAAAAATTGTGGAACCACCGTTATTCTATTCTGTTGAAATTCTCCCCCATTTTCTATATATGTATATTTATATATTTATACATACATATAAATAATCGTAGCCTAATAGGAATATTTGCATAGTATATTCGAATGCGTTTAAATTTAACAAAAATGTCTTTCGGTCAAAAATTGTGGAGACCGCACTGTATTCTGTTGAAATTCTCTCTCATTTTCTATATGTATATTTATATATTTATACATACATATAAATAATCGTAGCCTAATAGGGAATATTTGCAGAGTATATTCGAAACGGTTTAAATTTAAAAAAAATGTCTTTCGGTCAAAAATTGTGGAGACCGCACTTTCGTATTCTGTTGAAATTCTCCTCATTTTCTATATATGTATTTATATATTTATACATACATATAAATAATCGTAGCCTAATAGGAATACTTGCAGAGTATCTGAATGGTTTAAATTTTACAAAATGTCTTTCGGTCAAAAATTGTGAGACCGCACCATTTTCTGTTGAAATTCTCCCCCATTTTCTATATGTTGATATTTATATATTTATACATACATATAAATAATCGTAGCAATAGGGAATATTTGCAGAGTATATTCAGATATGGTTAAATTTAAAAAATGTCTTTCGTCAAAAAATTGAGACCACTTTTATTCTGTTTAAATTCTCCTCCATTTTCTATATATATATATTATATATTTATACATATATAAATAATCGTAAGCCTAATAGGGAATATTTGCAGAGTATATATTCGAAGGTGGTTTAAATTTACAAAATGTCTTTCGTCAAAAATTGTGGAGACCACACCCGCATCTGTATTCTGTTGAAATTCTCCTCATTTTCTATATATGTATATTTATATATTTATACATACATATAAATAATCATAGCCTAATAGGGAATATTTGCAGAGTATATTCGAATGGTTTAAATTTAAAAAAATGTCTTTCGGTCAAAAAATTGTGGAGACCGCACCCGTATTCTGTTGAAATTCTCCCCTCATTTTCTATATATGTATATTTATATATTTATACATACATATAAATAATCGTAGCCTAATAGGGAATATTTGCAGAGTATATTCGAATGGTTTAAATTTAAAAAAATGTCTTTCGGTCAAAAAATTGTGAGACCGCACACGTATTCTGTTGAAATTCTCCCCTCATTTTCTATATATGTATATTTATATATTTATACATACATATAAATAATCGTAGCCTAATAGGGAATATTTGCAGAGTATATTCGAAACGTTTAAATTTAACAAAATGTCTTTCGGTCAAAAAATTGTGGAGACCCTTTTCGTATTCTGTTGAAATTCTCCCCATTTTCTATATGTATATTTATATATTTATACATACATATAAATAATCGTAGCCTAATAGGGAATATTTGCAGAGTATATTCAAATGGTTAAATTTAAAAAATGTCTTTCGGTCAAAAATTGTGGAGACCGCTTTCCGTCGTATTCTGTTGAAATTCTCCTCCCATTTTCTATATATGTATATTTATATATTTATACATACATATAAATAATCGTAGCCTAATAGGGAATATTTGCATAGTATATTCGAAACGTTTAAATTTAACAAAATGTCTTTCGGTCAAAAAATTGTGGAGACCGCACCCGTATTCTGTTGAAATTCTCCCCCCATTTTCTATATATGTATATTTATATATTTATACATACATATAAATAATCGTAGCCTAATAGGGAATATTTGCAGAGTATATTCGAATGGTTTAAATTTAAAAAAATGTCTTTCGGTCAAAAAATTGTGGAGACCGCACCCGTATTCTGTTGAAATTCTCCCCCCATTTTCTATATATGTATATTTATATATTTATACATACATATAAATAATCGTAGCCTAATAGGGAATACTTGCATAGTATATTCGAAACGTTTAAATTTAACAAAATGTCTTTCGGTCAAAAAATTGTGGAGACCGCACCCGTATTCTGTTGAAATTCTCCCCCCATTTTCTATATATGTTTATATATATACATATATATCAATAGCCTAATAGGGAATATTTGCAGTATATTCAAATGTTTAAATTTAACAAAATGTCTTCGTCAAAATTGTGGAACCGCACCGTATTCTGTTGAAATTCTCCCCCATTTTCTATATATGTATATTTATATATTTATACATATAAATAATCGTAGCCTAATAGGAATATTTGCATAGTATATTCAAACGTTTAAATTTAACAAAATGTCTTTTCGTCAAAAATTGTGAGACCTGCACCGATTCTGTTGAAATTCTCCCCCATTTTCTATATATGTATATTTATATATTTATACATACATACTTAAATAATCATAACCTAATAGGGAATATTTGCAGAGTATATTCGAATGGTTTAAATTTAAAAATGTCTTTCGGTCAAAATTGTGGACCACACTGTATTCTGTTGAAATTCTCCCTCATTTTCTATATATGTATATTTATATATTTATACATACATATAAATAATCGTAGCCTAATAGAATGCATAGTATATTCGAATGGTTTAAATTTAAAAAATGTCTTTCGGTCAAAAATTGTGTATTCTGTTGAAATTCTCCTCATTTTCTATATATGTATATATTTATACATACATATAAATAATTGTAGCCTAATAGGAATATTTGTATATATTGAAACGTTTAAATTTAATAAAATGTCTTTCGTCAAAAATTGTGGGAGACCGCACCTGTATTCTGTTGAAATTCTCCCATTTTCTATATATGTATATTTATATATTTATACATACATATAAATAATCGTAGCCTAATAGAATATTTGCAGAGTATATTCGAAATGTTTAAATTTAACAAAATGTCTTGGTCAAAAATTGTGGAGACCAGAAGTATTCTGTTGAAATTCTCCCTCATTTTCTATATATATATTTATATATTTATACATACATATAAATAATCGTAGCCTAATAGGAATATTTGCATATATATTCAATGTTTAAATTTAAAAAATGTCTTTCGGTCAAAAATTGTGGAACCGTGACCCGTATTCTGTTGAAATTCTCCATTTTCTATATATATATTTATATATTTATACATATAAATAATCGTAGCCTAATAGGGAATATTTGCAGAGTATATTCAAATGTTTAAATTTAACAAAATGTCTTTCGGTCAAAAAATTGTGGAGCACCGCACCTGTTCTGTGAAATTCTCCCCCATTTTCCATTTTCTATATATGTATATTAGATATATATTTATATTCTGTTGAAATTCTCATTTTCTATATATATACATATAAATAATCGCCTAATAGGAATATTTGCAGTATATTGAATGTTTAAATTTAAAAAATGTCTTCGGTCTAATAGGAATTCTCCCTCATTTTCTATATATATATATTTATATTTATACATAGTATATTGAGTTTAAATTTAACAAAATGTCTTTTAAAAAATGTCAAAAATTGTGGAGCCACCTTATTCTGTTGAAATTCTCCTCATTTCTATATATATATTTATATATTTATACGCACCCATAAATAATCTGCCTTGGGAATATTTGCAGAGTATATTCCCTTTCATTGGAGACCTTTACATTATTCTGTTGATTCTCCCTCATTTTCTATATATGTATATATTTATACATTATACAACATATAAATAATCGTAGCCAGATGGTTAGGAATATTTGAGAACGACTTTCCGTATTCTGTATTCTCCCCCATTCATATATATATATATTTATATTTATACATACATATAAATAATCATAATGGTTTTGCAGTATATTCGAATGCGTTTAAATTTAAAAAATGTCTTTCGGTCAAAAATTGTGGAGACCGCTTTCGTATTCTGTTGAAATTCTCCCCATTTTCTATATATATATATTTATACTTATTTATACATACTAAAGAATCATGTAGCCTAATAGGAATACTTGCAGAGTATATTCAATGGTTTAAATTTAAAAAATGTCTTCGGTCAAAAAATTGTGGAGACCACCCGTATTCTGTTGAAATTCTCCCTCATTTTCTATATATGTATATTATATATTTATACATACATATAAATAATCGTAGCCTAATAGGAATATTTGCATGATATTCAAATGTTTAAATTTAAAAAATGTCTTTCGGTCAAAATTGTAGGAGCACCCATTCTGTTGAAATTCTCCCCATTTCTATATATGTATATTTATATATTTATACATACATATAAATAATCGTAACCTAATAGGGAATATTTGCAGAGTATATTCGAATGGTTTAAATTTAAAAATGTCTTTCGGTCAAAAATTGTGGAACCCTTTACGTATTCTATTGAAATTCTCCCCCATTTTCTATATATGTATATTTATATATTTATACATACATATAAATAATCATAGCCTAATAGGAATATTTGCATAGTATATTCAAATATTTAAATTTAAAAAATGTCTTTGGTCAAAAATTGTGGAGACCCTTTTGTATTCTGTTGAAATTCTCCCCCATTTTCTATATATGTATATTTATATATTATACATACATATAAATAATCGTAGCCTAATAGGGAATATTTGCATAGTATATTCAAATGTTTAAATTTAACCAAAATGTCTTTCGGTCAAAAATTGTGAGACACTTCCGTATTCTGTTGAAATTCTCCCCATTTTCTATATATGTATATTTATATATTATACATACATATAAATAATCGTAGCCTAATAGGGAATATTTGCAGAGTATATTCAGATGGTTAAATTTAAAAAAATGTCTGGTCAAAATTGTGAGAACCGCACCATTATTCTGTTGAAATTCTCCCCCATTTCTATATATATATTTATATATTATACATATAAATAATCATAGCCTAATAGGGAATATTTGCAGAGTATATTCAGATAGGTTTAAATTTAAAAATATGTCTTTCGGTCAAAAATTGTGGAGACACGCACTGTATTCTGTTGAAATTCTCCCCCATTTTCTATATATGTATATTTATATATTTATACATACATATAAATAATCGTAGCCTAATAGGGAATATTTGCAGAGTATATTCAGATAGGTTAAATTTAAAAAATGTCTTTCGGTCAAAAATTGTGGAGACCTTTACATATTCTGTTGAAATTCTCCTCATTTTCTATATATGTATATTATATATTATACATACATATAAATAATCGTAGCCTAATAGGAATATTTGCAGAGTATATTCGAATATTTAAATTTAACAAAATGTCTTTCGGTCAAAAAATTGTGAGACCACACCGTATTCTGTTGAAATTCTCCCCCATTTTCTATATATGTATATTTATATATTTATATACATATAAATAATCGTAGCCTAATAGGGAATATGCAGAGTATATTCAGAATGGTTTATTTAAAAAAATGTCTTTCGGTAAAAAATTGTGGAACCACTTTGTATTCTGTTGAAATTCTCCCATTTTCTATATGTATATTTATATATTATACATATAAATAATCATAGTATAATAGGGAATATTTACATGAGTATATTCGAACGTTTAAATTTAACAAAATGTCTTTCGGTTCAAAAAGTGTGAGACCCGCACCCGGTATTCGATTGAAATTCTCCCCCATTTTCTATATATATATTTATATATTTATACATACATATAAATAATTGCGCTAATGGGAATACTTGCAGAGTATATTCGAATGGTTTAAATTTAAAAAATGTCTTTCGGTCAAAAAATTGTGGAGACCGCACCGTATTCTGTTGAAATTCTCCCCCATTTTCTATATATATTTATATATTTATACATACATATAAATAATCGTAGCCTAATAGGGAATATTTGCAGAGTATATTCGAATGGTTTAAATTTAAAAATATGTCTTCGGTCAAAAATGTGTGGAGACACTTTGTATTCTTGAAATTCTCCTCATTTTCTATATATGTATATTTATATATTTATACATACATATAAATAATCATAGCCTAATAGGAATATTTGCATAGTATATTCGAATGTTTAAATTTAAAAAATGTCTTTCGGTCAAAAATTGTGAGACCATACCGTATTCTGTTAAAATTCTCCCTCATTTTCTATATATGTATTTATATATTTATACATACATATAAATAATCGTAGCCTAATAGGGAATATTTGCAGAGTATATTCAGAATGGTTTAAATTTAAAAAAATGTCTTTCGTCAAAAATTGTGGAACCCTTTTATTCTGTTGAAATTCTCCCCATTTTCTATATATGTATATTTATATATTTATACATACATATAAATAATCGTAGCCTAATAGGAATATTTGCAGGAGTATATTGAATGGTTTAAATTTAAAAAATGTCTTTCGGTCAAAAATTGTGGAACCCTTTCCCATATTCTGTTGAAATTCTCCCTCATTTTCTATATATGTATATTTATATATTTATACATACATATAAATAATCGTCCTAATAGGAATATTTGCAGGTATATTGAAACGTTTAAATTTATAAAATATCTTCGGTCAAAAAAATTGTAGGAGACCCGCACCCGTATTCTGTTGAAATTCTCCCCCATTTTCTATATATGTATACTATATATTTATACATACATATAAATAATCGTAGCCTAATAGGGAATATTTGCAGAGTATAGATGGTTTAAATTTAAAAAATGTCTTTCGGTCAAAAATTGTGAGACCACTGTATTCTGTTTAAATTCTCCTCCCATTTTCTATATATGTATATTTATATATTTATACATACATATAAATAATCGTAACCTAATAGGAATACTTGCAGAGTATATTGAACGTTTAAATTTAACAAAATGTCTTTCGGTCAAAAATTGGAGACCACTTGTATTCTGTTGAAATTCTCCCCATTTTCTATATATGTATATTTATATATTTATACATACATATAAATAATCGTAGCCTAATAGGAATACTTGCATAGTATTCGAAGCGTTTAAATTTAAAAATGTCTTTCGGTCAAAAATTGTGGAGACCGCACCGTATTCTGTTGAAATTCTCCCTCATTTTCTATATATATATTTATATATTTATATATACATATAAATAATCATATAGCCTAATAGGGAATATTTGCATAGTATATTCGAATGGTTATTTAAAAATGTCTTTCGGTCAAAAATTGTGGAACACTTTCCGTATTCTGTTGAAATTCTCCCCCATTTTCTATATATGTATATTTATATATTTATACATACATATAAATAATCGTAGCCTAATAGGGAATATTTGCAGAGTATATTCGAATGGGTTATATTTAAAAATATGTCTTTCGGTCAAAAATTGTGGAGACCGCTTGTATTATTCTGTTAAATTCTCCTCCCATTTTCTATATATGTATATTTATATATTTATACATACATATAAATAATCGTAGCCTAATAGGGAATACTTGCATAGTATATTCGAATCGTTTAAATTTAACAAAAATGTCTTTCGGTCAAAAAATTGTGGAGACCGCACCCGTATTCTGTTGAAATTCTCCCCTCATTTTCTATATATGTATATTTATATATTTATACATACATATAAATAATCGTAGCCTAATAGGGAATACTTGCAGAGTATATTCGAAACGTTTAAATTTAACAAAATGTCTTTCGGTCAAAAAATTGTGGAGACCGCTTTTTATTCTATTGAAATTCTCCCATTTTCTATATGTATATTTATATATTTATACATACATAAATAATCGTAGCCTAATAGGGAATACTTGCATAGTATATTC
Organism: Lethocerus indicus; assembly: GCA_019843655.1. NCBI lineage: Eukaryota > Metazoa > Arthropoda > Insecta > Hemiptera > Belostomatidae > Lethocerus > Lethocerus indicus. The sequence goes on along the minus strand of JACDQD010000003.1, from coordinate 34,746,516 downwards.
GAATGGTTTAAATTTAACAAAATGTCTTTCGGTCAAAAAATTGTGGAGACCGCACCCGTATTCTGTTGAAATTCTCCCCTCATTTTCTATATATGTATATTTATATATTTATACATACATATAAATAATCGTAGCCTAATAGGGAATACTGCAGGTATATTCAAACGTTTAAATTTAACAAATGTCTTTCGGTCAAAAAATTGTGGAACCGCACCGTATTCTGTTGAAATTCTCCCCATTTTCTATATATGTATATTTATATATTATACATACATATAAATAATCGTAGCCTAATAGGAATATTTGCATAGTATATTTGAGCGTTTAAATTTAAAAATGTCTTTCGGTCAAAAATTGTGGAGACCGCACCGTATTCTGATGATATTCTCCCCATTTCTATATATTTATATTTATATATTTAATATATACATATAAATAATCATAGCCTAATAGGAATACACATAGTATATTGAATGGTTTAAATTTAACCAAAAATATTTCGGTCAAAAATTGTGGGACCCTTCCGTATTCTGTTAAATTCTCCCCCATTTTCTATATATGTATATTTATATATTTATACATACATATAAATAATCGTAGCCTAATAGGGAATATTTGCATAGTATATTCGAATGGTTTAAATTTAAAAAAATGTCTTTCGGTCAAAAAATTCCTGAACGGACCTTCATAGTGTCCGTTTCTTTTTTAATTTCGCCCAGTCGTTTGGCCGTAATTGTTTTTAAATTGGGTCCGTTCTGTTCTAGGTGCGGTCACTATTTCTGCGAAAAGTGCGCCCTGAAACAGTACAAAAAGAGCACGAGGTGTTTCATTTGCAACGCTCAGACCAGCGGTGTTTTCAATCCGGCGAAGGAGCTGATCGCCAAACTGAAATCCCACGGAAACTCAAGTAAACCCGATTCAGATTCGGACAATTCCGACTGATGGACAGAGCCTCGATCGGCCTAGAGGCTCACACTGAATCTGTACTCTATTTTTCGATGATTTATCAACAATTTCGAAGTTTTAATGTAACCACCATTCCCGTTTAATTAACTTTTTGGTTTCGTTTTCCTACAGTTTATTCTACCGAACAACTGATACAGATATTGGTGCGTACATTTAAATAGGATATATTTTGTAAATTAATTAATAGTATTATTGTTAAACTAATTATCCGAAACAGATAATCTGAAAATTCAAATTCAATTTAGGTATAATTACAAGAATGCTCGGGACAACAGTTCATTGCATCTGTTGTTTGAATAAAACTGTTGCATTCGTTTAATTAATTTTAAATCAAACTTACCTATTAAGTTAACTATCTTTTATTCTGTTAAGACTATGTAAATAATTTTACATATATGTTCGTACGTTAAATTATTCAATTGAAATGATAAGACTATAATATCTGTCATTTTAATTTGGGATTGTGTGTTCATTTTGAAGAAAATGTGAAAAAAATTATTCTGTTTATAATTATATATGTTCTCTTCGGAGAAAGTATAAGTAACAGGGTATACACTGTGAATGTACGATTTGTAATTGAAATTGTGAATTGTCTTCATGAATTCGTAGTTTGTATATTTGAAAAAATAAAATAAGAGATGACATTTTTTTTCCCCCGATGTCGGGTAATATAATTTTATTTATTCCTGAATTCATGTTTACATTTCGTTTAATATACGGAAATCGTTTGTCTAATCACATTCGTTCAGGGCTAAATAGTAGAGGGGATTTTCGTGATAAACAATAAATCCGGATGCAAAGTATTTAATTAAAAATGGCTTATAAAATAAATTAATAGACAACAGTAATAGTGTTGAATTTCAGATTATTAATATATAGTAAATATTTAATGGGTAACATTTCGAGTATTTAATACAGGTTTTGTTAAATTATAATTTTCTGTTTTTAAAAACATTTTTCTTTTATTATTTAGCGCTGTATAACTCGAGGTGATTTATCCTTAGGACAGTTTGAAAATTGAAAATTTTTTTTTATTAACATTGATTTGATGAAAATGATTAATTGTTTTCAGGTGATGTATTGACTGTTTACGGCCAATTTATAATTAATTCAGTGTTGACAGTTAATATGAATAGTTTTTCAAATGGGACTTGATCGAATTAATTGGCTCGGAAAATTCGGCCGATTACTCGACCTAAATACTTTGTTGTTATAAATTTTGCACATTTTAATATTTCAGGTGAAATAGTCTGTCGAGGGGTTGTAATTAGAGTGATGGGGGGGTGGAGGAGGGGGGTTGGGGGGGGGGGAATGCAATGGTTGGTGGTTGGTGGAATGTGACCCGCCCCAACCACCACCCATCCATCCTTACCCTCCCAAACCCTTGGGCCCCCTCACAGATCAATAAGCTGCAAATATCACACAAAATGTCCCTCAATCCGGCTCCGGTTTACATCGGTGTGGACACTAAACTGAATCAACGGTGCGAATAATAATCGGCGGAGGACTCGACGCGGCGCCGGATTTAAGGTCTGTTTTGTCAAATTTTATAAATAAAATAATTTGTTTAATGTGTGAAAATGTTTTCCTTACAAGTGCACTTTTTTTTTTTTTTAACCAAAGTGTATGTGGGCGGAAGCGTTTTAAACTCGATCCATAATTAAATAATTTCAAACAATTTATAACAATCTTATATTTTTAAAAAATTCATTCATAGTGATTATGGTGTCGGATGAATAATTTATCGACCGCATCCTTCGTTAATATGCGGAGAATTCTCAATAATTCGCAATAGCTTCAACATTATCAGTTCGGGTTCGGTTTATTTTTTTTCAAATTACGCAGTTAAATTCTGGTTAATTTAAAATTGTCTCACCACCGATTGAATGAGTCGTTGTCTAATATTATGTAAATATTATCCCTATCGTAAATTGAAATTTCTTTTTTAAACCTTCCGATAAAGTACTGTTTGTGTGGGTGATTGAATTATAGGATATCAATTTCGGTAATGTATTTTACCACCGGTTTTTTTTTTTGAACAAATCGGACAATTGAATACTGACTTTGTTGTTTGTAAATTTATGTTAAGTGGGCTTAGAAAATCGATTCTCGGTTTGTGGCCGGCGGGGGTTTTTGGGGGTGGGGCGTTATTACACCCTGATGTGACTCGGTTTCCTTTATTATTTTTTTTTTTTTAATTTTCACCCCGACTAGGTCAACATAAAATGGTCGTCGGCACGACACAGGAGGATTTAGGGGTGGGCCGGGGAATTCGATACAGATTTTAAGGGACGATAAAATGCAACTCGGACTCGAAATAGGGTCGAAAGAGAATTCTCGGCCGTGAATTTTATATAAAAAAAAAACCCACCTTATTTCGCAATAGGTCGAAGGACAAAAAATTTTTGTTTCGGGGGAATATGCGAAAAAAAAATGCATACATACATTAAAATGTAATTGGGCGCAATAGGACGCTAGTTTCGGCCACTCGCCGTTTTCAGTAGTTACGAAACGAGTTTGTATATTGGAACGGGGCTCCAACTGTCCGTTATACGAACGGTGAATTTTTTATTTTTACGACAAAATAATTTCGCCGGATTTTTTTTTTTTTAAATTGACATTATCTGGCGCACAAAACAAATAAGATTATCTATCGATATCGGTCTTCGTTGTCGAGTGGGACAAAGATGAATTTTTTTACGCTCTTCAGAAAATGGCCGATGGACGGTTTAATCAAATTTTCTTTTCCCCGCCGATTTTTTACCCAAAACTCCGATCGCTATTTCGACGTTATTTCATTGAAAAATATAAAACGAATTTACGACCGGAATATCGCAATTATTCCGTCCTCAGCAGGAGCCGAAACTGTATCTGACGACGGTAGCTTGAATTACAGAAGAGATTCATCAAGTTCTTCCGATTTATTGGGCGGTAATTGAAAATTTCGCTTCGATTAAGTATCGACCGTATATCGTTCGACGCGCATATATATATATATATATAACCTTTCGTGACGAAAATATACAGGGAAGGATATTTCACTGTTGAAAAATAAATCAAGAATTGGGCGAAGCGGAAAAAAGGTATTATTCTCGGTTTTACAGAATATACAGTTTTTGTACAGTCATTTTACATTTTGTGGAGGTTTTTTTTTTTATCCATTCGAGTTTTTCCAGGGCTGAAAAACTAACCTATATACTTCCAATAACGCATCAGTTTTATATTAGTTATAATTATAATGTCAGTGTTTTCGGTTTAATGCTTTCGGCAGTTTATTTGTTTCGGTTCGACTCCGAACTGAAACCACTCGGAATATGGCAAATTTCGTACTGTGGCGTTCCGCAATTTGAACCCGTTTCATCGATTCATTTTTCATCAAAATGTTGTTTACACTATCCAATATCGGTGTTCTTTTCGTTGAAGCCCTGTAAGTACAGCGATTTTAAATAGTCGTTACATTATTACATACATTCCATATCGCCTATACCGAAGCTGTAGGAAAAAGGTATAATCAAAAAAAATTTTTGCCCGCCTAAGTAACAACTAAACATAAAATTTAATAGCGCAACAATTGATAGTTTTTAATTTAACGAGATTTTATTCTGCCCGCTCGTAAAACTATTCGCTGGAACAGTTGAGAGATTGAGAATTTCGAATAAAAACACTCGTGTACATAAAGCAATAAGTTTCAGTTCATAGGTCTTCAGTTTTAAATTTACTGTTAACGAAGAGAAATGTTAAAAAAATAATTGCGATTATTCGCAAAAATTAAATTTCAGTATTTTTTTTTGTTTATAACGTTTAGGAATTAGTTTTAATTATTATCTTGAAACTTTAAAAAAAAAACCGGTTACTTTGTAAATATAAATAATTCACTTCGAATTCAGTTTCAACTAACAACTTTTTTATAAGGAGGAACTCAATAAGTTGTGGAATCTGAAAGAGTTATTTTAAATTGGGCTAAACTCAATACTTTTGTTTCAAATAAATCTTTTTGCAAAACATTCGACTCGCGTTCTGCTTGCCATTTATTTTTACAACTAATTAATTATACGTATTTTGAAACAATATGAATTTCATATAATAGATGTCTAGAGTAATTAAAATCTATAGCAAGTAGAAAATTATTATTTCTGGACTCGAGGGTTTTTTTGGAATACCTGTTATCCGGGCTGTGAAACTTTTGGAATATTTCTGGTTTTATCTTCCGTTTCCTCTCATCTCTCCTCTCCGGTCTTTTTCGCCGAACCGTTTTTCGGCTCTTCGCCGCTCTTTCTGTCGGTCGGGGGAAAAAAATACCGCTTCACTTGTACCGTCTTAAAAATAACTTAATAATTTTTTACCTTCCAAAAGTGAAGTAGCATCCAGTTTACGAAGGCAGGTCAAAAAAAAAACTCCGATAAAGTATCGTTTAATCGTTTTAATTTTTTTTCAGAAGTGCGGATATAGAGGCGGAACAGCGGCTGCTGTAAGCCGGGAGGCGCCTACCATTTGTGAAGTGTAGATAAATTACTGAAAAAAAAAGGCGGAGACGTGGAGGGTATAGTATGGTGTTAGACATGGAGTCGGGGGAGAGGGCGGCGTTGGTCAGCGGTCACAGCATGTACACGGAGGAGGCGATGGCGAAGGAGCCCGACGATCCTTCGACCAGCGAACCGGCCGAGAATACCAAAGTCAAGGAGGAAAATATACTCGGGCAGTTTCACGAAGACGCCCTCAGACAGGTATACGCTCCGATCAAATTGTAGTAATAAAACTATTTTTAGATTCGTGATGTTTCCGTCTCCTCTCTCGCTGCGGTTCGGTCTTTCGCTAGACCGGTGTTTGGCCGCTCGCCATCTTCAGTAGCGCTGTGTTAGCACACTGGATTTGGATGGAAGTGAGATACGTGTGTACGAACGTGAGGCTACAAAAAACTGTAGATTGTATAGACATTTCACAGAAATCTAAAATTCATTAATTTAATATACCTGTTTTGTGGTCTGCGAGGGGTTGGAATATACTGTAGGTTCGTGATGTTTCTGTCTCCTCTCGCCGGTTCGGTCTTTTGCTAGACCGGTGTTTCGGCCGCTCGCCATCTTCAGTAGCGCTGTGTTAGTCACCGTTAGCACTTTGGGTGTTTTTTGGGCATCCTCACTGCACTGTCACTTACATGTACAGTGTCGGTCAGTATGTCATATTATATATATATATATATATATATATATATATATATATATATACTGTTATTGTTATTGGGGCATTATATTTGTTCTTCGGATAAAGAATATTTTGTCGCAGAAAGCTATAACTATCTGGCCAAATAATAAAATACTGTAGGTTCGTGATGTTTCTGTCTCCTCTCCGCGGCGTTCGGTCTTTTGCTAGACCGGTTTCGGCTGCTCATTCGGCTGCCGCCATCTTCAGTAGCGCTGTGTTAGTCACTGTTAGCACTTTGGATGTTTTTTGGGCATCCTCACTGCACTGTCACTGTGTCACATGTACTGTAATGTTTGTCAGTATGTCAGTCGTTTATATTTTTATATATATATATATGTGTTCTGTTATTGTTATTGGGGGCATTATATTTGTTCTTCGGATTATTTTGTTAATCCGTTTTACTAAGCGTTCTAACACTTAGAAAGTGACAGTGCAGCAGTGAGGATGCCCCCGAAAAACATCATCCAAAGTGCCTGACAGTGACTACTGACACACAGCGCTACTGAAGATGCGGCGAGCGGCCGAAACCCGCCGGTCTGGCGAAAGACCGAACCGCGGCGAGAGAGGAGACGGAAACGTCACGAAAACCTACAGTATATTCCAACCCCTCGCAGACCACAAAACGGGTATATTAAATAAAACTAGTTTTAAACGTTTCTATTATATAACCGGAACTAGTGTTGGTATCGTGTAATATTCCGGGAAGAATCCGTCCTGGTTCTAGTGGTTGACCTCTCGATATTCCGGAGTGGCAGAAGAAGGGCTTTTACCCCTCGCCACGTTGTCTTTTCTCCCGATTAACGCTAGGTTTACGCGCACTGTAGAGCTAGGCATGCCGCAGGAGGGGAATTTCGAAATTCCAAAATGGAAAACGTGGAATTTCGGAACGGAAGCCGTGGAAACCTCCATTATGACCGAAGTAGAAACCGGACTGAAGAAAATTTAAATCTAGTTTATACGAATACAATTGATTACAATTTCAAATTCTAGTTTCGAGTAATCATTTTTTTACTGTATACAAGTTCGATGAGCAACAACGATTAGTCGCCGTAATACAGAGAATCACCCGAGGGTGACGAAGTGGAGAGATAAGAGCGAAATCTCGGGTAATTTCAAATTTGTCTTCGTCACCCGTTCGGCCGACTATCTAAAGACCGAATAAGCCGGCCTCGACTATGAGATTATAAGAGCGATGAGACGGCAAACATTTTTATCGACCCCCCAAAGTAGTAAATAACACTCGACGTTATTTTATATAAGTATGTCTGTACAATGCACACATACTTATTACTCATAGTTATAAATAAAAAGATAGCAATTAATACAGGTAGTTCTGAAAATTGTATTAAATTAGGCCAATGTGTGTGTGTGTGTGTGTGTATCTATCTAATATATATATATATATATATATATATATATATATATATATATATATATATATATATATATATAATTGTAATAATTGAAATTGGAATAATTTATGCGATTATTTTTGAAAAATCCAAAACAAGTTCTATTAAAATTATATAGAATGAAAAGTATACAGAGATTTTATGATTTTGATATACCTGTTTTGTGGTCTGCGAGGGGTTGGAATATACTGTAGGTTCGTGATGTTTCTGTCTCCTCTCGCTGCTGTTCGGTCTTTCGCTAGACCGGCGGGTTTCGGCCGCTCGCCATCTTCAGTAGCGCTGTGTGTCAGTAGTCACTGTCAGCACTTTGGATGTTTTTCGGGGGGCATCCTCACTGCTGCACTGTCACTTTCTAAGTGTTAGAACGCTCAGTAGAACGGATTAACAAAATCCGAAGAACAAATATAACGCCCCCAATAACAATAACAGAACACACACATATATATATATATATATATATATATATATATATATATATATATATATATAAACGACTGACATACTGACTGACACTACAGTACATGTGACAAGTGACAGTGACAGTGCAGTGAGGATGCCCCAAAAAAACATCCAAAGTGCCACAACACAGTGACAGTAACACAGCGCTACTGAAGACGGCGAGCGGCCGAAACCCGCCGGTCTAGCAAAAGACCGAACCGCAGCGAGAGAGGAGACAGAAACATCACGAACCGACAGTATATGCATATTTATTTGCATTTGCTTATATATAGTATATAAGCCTCATTTCTGACGCATCTAGACGTGGCAATTAATCAATTTTAATCATGGTCATATTTAGCGCAATTTTTTTGAATTTATCTCCCTAATTATTCCAATTACAATTATTGCGATTAATATATAATTTTTAAATTGAAAACCATGGTAAATTATTATCGTATTGTATGATTTAATTCGATTAGGTTGGCGTTGGATCGTACCAGTGGTTGGTGTGCACTACAGCCGGATTTTGCTTTATGGCGGACGGCGCTCAAATGTTCATCATGGCCTACCTCGTTCCCAGTATACAGGCGGAAATGTGCCTCGAAGATACGAAAGTTTTATGGCTCAGTAAGTGAATCGGACGTTCGACAATTAGCCGGCGCAATTCAATCGTTTATAATAAAATATTTGTACAATGATTTACTGGGGAAAAAAAAAAAAGGATAATTTAAGGATGATTATCGCAATACATTCGTCGTTAAGAGAAATATTTTTCGATCGCATTTCACCATCATCATTGCATGATTCAATCGGGTGCCCAGTATGAAGGCGGAAATGTGCCTCGAAGATACGAAAGTTTTATGGCTCAGTAAGTGAATCGGACGTTCGACAATTAGCCGGCGCAATTCAATCGTTTATAATAAAATATTTGTACAATGATTTACTGGGGAAAAAAAAAGGATAATTTAAGGATGATTATCGCAATACATTCGCCGTTAAGAGAAATATTTTTCTCGACGATTTCACCATCATCATTGCATGATTCGCAATCGAACGTTCGACAATTCGTCAATCGTTAAGAGAAATATTTTTTATGGCGATCGCATTTCACCATCATTTGCATGATTCAATCTGGTGCCCAGTATGAAGGCGAAATGTGCCTCAAGATGCAGTACTCTTTACGGCGGCGCAAGGACTTAGTTACATTCGGTTGTCTGGGCGAAGCAATTCAAAATCGCCGAAAAGTTTTATGTGTAAGAATTTTTCGTTTATAATAAAATATTTACAATGATTTACTGTAACGATTGTAACGGTTTGGTCGTGCGTACAAATAACGAGTCGTACGCTTCAATAATAATAACAAATTTTAACGGCGCGGTGAACTATGAACTTAGAGTTACTCTTCCGCACGTAATAATGTAGAATTCGCCCAACTGCGTAACAAAATCAAGATATCCTGCACAAACGGTTACACAAATTTGACCTTTTTGACCTGTTCTTAGATATTAGATCATTCAGAGTAATGAAAAATTTCATATCGGAATGAGAAATTTATAGAAAACATTGAAACGAAAGACAATTCGAAAAATTATAAATCAACTTACTCATGACTAATTGTTATTGAGTAATCTGTAATTTATGAAATTAATCTTCTTATAAATATATATTCCAATGTTAAAGATCTCTCTGAAGCTATTTACATTTTTTTAAATAATAATATAATTTTAATAATAATAATTGTAAATAATAGTAGTTGAAGATAGTAAGAGAATAATGAAATAGGACTTTTATTTCGCAAGAACTAAGACTTTTATTTACGCTTGGAGTAAATCACCTTATTCCTGGAAAAACCAATAATTGTAAGCATTTCGTTTACAATTTATTAATATTAGTTTATAGTTGAACTCGATTCGCTTGCTATTAATTAATATTTGTTTTATAGTTAAAACGTTTTCGACTTTTATTCTGTCCTGTTCGGTTCACAATTGGTGACATTTGCGCCACGGCTAATGGAAAAGTGCCAAAAAATTATCGTTCATCCATAATGAAAGTGGCGTATTGAACAAAGTATTCGTTACTGTTGTTCGGGCTTATTACGATATTTTCATTGTTGAGAAAAATATTTTTCCGATCGCTATACTTGAGCGCTATAATTGTCGCTTAATTTAATCATGGCCTTCGCCCCCTTCCCCTCGCCCTTTTTAACTGAAAATGTACCGAAATAATTTTTCCAACCGCTTTCCATTAATATTTCGATTATTGCCCAGACGTTATAACAATAATCGGGCTGCTGATCGGTGCCCTGTTGTGCCCTCGCTGACCACATGGGCAGGCGCAGTCTGTTGGTCTTCGCTGACCGTCCACCTGCTGTTCAACATTTGGCGGCTTTCACGCCGACTTTCGGCGTCTTCATCACAGCGCTGATTGACAGCTCCGATCGGGGTAGCAGAACGTTAACGTCGCTAATAAAAAAAAAAAAGTGCAATATATATCCGATCGCATCCGATCACTGCGTTTTAAACCGCCTTGAAACCTCTTGATGAAATTTCACGCTTTAAACAGTGTTGATCAGCGGTCTTCAAACTGTGTACTTCGATAAATCTCTGCCGCTTTATAAATATAAATCACCTTCATGAACGAGGATAAAATGTCTAACTAGTTTATTAAATTTATGTTTCATTTGATATCAGTTGAATTGAGATTTATCTATTCAGAAAATGTCTCTCAGTTGCTAAATGTTCTGAAGATTGTGTCATTTTGCAATATTCGTATTCGTAATACAAAATAAGGCTTCATTCCTAAGTATGCCGTACTCATACGAAAATATGTTATTTTTTATATTAAATTTATAATACACAATTCGATATATATTTTAGTAAATATTTAAGAATAAAGATACCTTACAATTCTTAATTTTTTTTTAAATTAGAAACCGCATCTTTAAACCATTCGTATGTTTAATTCCGAATTGAGTTTTATATCGATTCAACGTATTTTAAGTGATGACTGTTATCGGTTGCGTAACGGACAATGTACAATATTATTGCACTGTGTTAGAACATAAAATTTAATCGATTTTTTTTTTTTTTATTAAATATTTATTTTATTAAATTGTGTTCCAGTTTGGGCATCTGTTATCCGGTGGCGTGTGTCTACTTTTCTGAATTTCTACCGCACGGCGCCAGAAATAGAATTTCTTGGCTGTTGCTGTTCTGGGCCCTCGGCGGAGCGTATGCACTTTCCCTCGCTTATTTCCTGTTGCCGTCCACGGGTAAAAAGGACATTTTTCACTTTTAAATATATGTAATTTGAAGAAAGAAGCGAATAGATTTTATTGTCTTACTATACTTTTCGTGATAAAGTTTAACATACCTGTTTTTCGGTCTGCGTAAATTTCGTGTGTTTGTTTCGTCTTTCGCTCGGCCGGTTTCGGCTGCCGTCTTCAGTAGCGCTGTGTTATAGTCACTTTGGATCTTTTATTGGGGCGCTACTGAAGACGGCGGGCGGCCGAAACCGGTCCGGCAAAAGACCGAACCGGCGAGAAGGGGGACGGAAACACACGAAATCAACGGTAAATACAGCTTTTTTAAATTGTCAGTTTGTTGGCTGAGATCAATTTCAAAGTGCCCAATAGCTGTAATCGACCTAATATTTGGCGGTGATTCTTTTGAGCCGTGTTGAGTACGTTTACGGATAGTTCGAATCGTAATAGTTGAACGTAATTATTGCAGGCGAGGATGTAGTTATCGAAACTAGGGAACACCACAGTTCGTGGCACAGGGTTTTGCTGTTGACTTCGTTGCCGAGTGTCTTTGCGCTCGCGTCAATGCTCTGCGTTTCGGAAACGGCGCGCTATCTACTGCACGCCGGCAAGGATGTCAACGCCATAATGGTTTATCAGGTAGTGTTAAATGTCTTTTCTTGAAAAAAAAAAAAACTCACGAACAATTTTATGTTCCACTTCATCCAGTAGGAGCCCAATTGAGCCGAAATTTTGAAAGTATCTCGAATCCCGTTCAGGAGAAGAATTTCAGATGCGATTTGCCGTTTCAATCAGTTTTTTAGTCAATAAAAAATGCCCATATAATTTTAATTTCGATGATTCAGGAAATATTAAATTTTGGCCTAAGAGATACATGTAAGTTCTTTACTCACAGATTGAGTATTATGAGTTTTTGAGTTAAAATGCAAAATAAATGATAGCGCGATACACCTATTGCTAGTAGGTCTTTCCGGTGCCTAATTTAATAATTTATTTAAATTTGCCACAAGAATAAAGTAAATTCTCTTCTATATCTGAACTCAGCTCGTTGGCTGCTTAATCACTTAATTAACCAACTTACTTCGATCTCTTAGGCAGAATCATTGGTAAATTAAAAATTCAAAATATCGAGCAAATATTTATTCGTATTTAATGCAAATATATCGATGGTCTACAATAGGGTCTACAAATTAAATATTTTCGTGAAATTTATCGTTTTTATCCGGCGAAATTTCTTTTCGTGTTGACAGCAAATGTATAAATGGAACGCGTCGAGAGCGCCCAATATCAACTCACCGAACTGGAACTTCCGAGTAAACCTGTCTGTTCTAAACAGCCCCCGGCCAAATCGGTTTGGGCTCAGATGTGTTTCAACATTTCGACAGTGAGTAGTAGAAATATAATAAAAATTCCGAGCTTTTTTCAAATGATAATCGCCCTTTTGAAAACCGATTTAATAACGAAAATTGCAGTTTTTCCAGTCGCTGCGACAGCTCGGACAGAGACAGAATTTGATAGCCATTGTTCTATTGTCAATGGTCTGGGCGTCAATGGGTTTCAGGTACGAAGTCTGCGGCTATTAATTCATTTCGACTAATCGGCGATAAAATACAATTTTTAAGCCTCATTTAAGCTGCCGGCTGGAATAAATAACGCCTTCTTATTGATATACCGAAATGATATTTTTCAGCTATTACGGTCTAGCGGTTTGGATACCGGGACGAATACAATGGCTCAAGGACACCGAATACAAATCGAAGGTACAGTATTTTCAATTTATAATCTATCGCCCCGACTTTAAATTACGTTTTAAACATTAAAACTGCGACCTTAAAATACTGACAGTCTAGGAATTTATAAAATTTCATTTCCCAAAGTTTCGTTACCGCCTTACTCTTTCCTCCCGATTCACTCATTGAATTATTCTCTTCCGTTACCTGTTTATGACTGTCACCCCAATTGTACCTACAAAACATAAAGGTTTGTAACCCCCCCCAAAACACAATAACAAGACATGTATATATATATATATATATATATATACATAACAAGCAGACGACCAGCACAGTACAAGTGACACAGTGCAGTGAGGATGCTTAAAATACATCCAAAGTGACCGCTACTGAAGATGGCGAGAGGGCGAAACCGGTCCGGCCGAAAGACCGAACCATGGCGATGGGGGGGGGGGGTAGAAAACGCTTAATATACGTTATCTATTTTCGTTTTCAAATGGAAACGATACATTTATATTTTCTCGTGTGCAGGTAGAAATAATTGAAGACGCCGAAGAATACGGCCACCTGTTCAATACGGACATGGACAACAGGAATTATTCGAACGTCACTTTCAAATCATGCACTTTCGCCCATATGACGCTTTCGCACGTCACTTTCCGTCGGTGTTCGTTCAACAACGTCGAATTTACGAACATACTCTCGAGCAGGACTTACTTTATAGAATCAGAAATCGAAAATTCGAGGTAAACGATTCTTCTTTTTTTTCTTTTTTTTTAAATGCATTTACGAACTTCTTGTATATTTGAGAATGTAACTGATTCAAATTTCGTCGTCTCTGTTAGTCGAATTGGCGACTATATCCGTACAGAAAATGTCTCTCAGTTGTTAAATTCGCTAAACTTATTTCGCGTAATATCGCAATATGTCAGTCGTATTCATAATAGAAATTAGGTTTCGTTCATAAGTATATAAAAGACGAGTGGGTATATCGATAAAACATACAATGAAAATTACGTAAAGTTCTTAATTTTTTTAAACCAATCGTACGGGTAATTCCGAATCGACTTTTTATATCTACTAATTCAATTTACTCCTTGTGCCTACAATATAATTTGTCAGAATTGAAAGTTCAATTGATTATTGATCATTTTTGCATGAAGATTTATAGACACCGATTTGACCGATGACCGATTTGTGCGATGTTGTAATGGATAATTGTAATTACCTGCAGTTATATTTAGTTCAATTTAAAAATATATTCAATAGGCTATATATGTCTACAATATTGTTTCGTTTGAGTTGAAAATTTAATTTTTTATTATTACGTAAATATAATAATTATCGATAATTTGTTTTTTTCGCATCAAGATTTATAGACACCGATTTGACCGATGACCGATTTGTGCGTTGTTGTAATGGATAATTGTAATTACCTACAGTTATATTTAGTTCAATATATTCAATAGGCTATATATGTCTACAATATTGTTTCGTTTGAGTTGAAAATTTAATTTTTATTATTACGTAAATATAATAATTATCGATAATTTTTTTTTTTCGCATCAAGATTTATAGACACCGATTTGACCGATGACCGATTTGTGCGTTGTTGTAATGGATAATTGTAATTACCTGCAGTTATATTTAGTTCAATATATTCAATAGGCTATATATGTCTACAATATTGTTTCGTTTGAGTTGAAAATTTAATTTTTATTATTACGTAAATATAATAATTATCGATAATTTGTTTTTCGCATCAAGATTTATAGACACCGATTTGACCGATGACCGATTTGTGCGTTGTTGTAATGGATAATTGTAATTACCTGCAGTTATATTTAGTTCAATTTAAAAAATATATTCAATAGGCTATATATGTCTACAATATTGTTTCGTTTGAGTTGAAAATTTAATTTTTATTATTACGTAAATATAATAATTATTCGATAATTTGTTTTTCGCATCAAGATTTATAGACACCGATTTGACCGATGACCGATTTGTGCGTTGTTGTAATGGATAATTGTAATTACCTACAGTTATATTTAGTTCAATATATTCAATAGGCTATATATGTCTACAATATTGTTTCGTTTGAGTTGAAAATTTAATTTTCTATTATTACGTAAATATAATAATTATCGATAATTTTTTTTTTGCATCAAGATTTATCGACACCGATTTGACCGACGACCGATTTTTGAATTGCGTCATGGGTTCGAACAATACGATGTTGTCTTTCGAGGGCCAGTGCAGAACCGATTTGGACTTCAACATCAGACAGGACGATCTGCTGAGGAGAACACTCTGAGGCTCGCGTGTCCATTCATCGGCGCTTAACAATCAACGCGTGCTCTTGTCCAAATTCAAAGGATCAATGTCGCAGGAATCGTTTGAAACAATTTATTTCGTTTTTATCGGATAGTTTGTTTCAACGACGCGTCTTCATTATCACCGGACTGGTTTCCTTTCCTGCGTTCGGAAATCACCCGAGGTCCGACCAAAGAGAAGGATTGATATAGATTGATATGGTCCTAAGGGATGATCCCCGCTAAACGAGGTTCTTCCTGCAGTATCGTTAATATATTAAAACAGAAATTAACTTTATTTGTATCGCAATTTAATCGAATTCTGTATTTCAGTGGGCGCGATGTTGGTGTGCAGTCTCGCTTCGCTGTTGATGCTGTTGCTCTGTTCTGAACTGACGCTGTTGTGCTTCGACGCCTCTGGTCCCTAATCTTCGTGTTCGCTTTCAACGCGCCAACATTATCACGTCGCCTCTGCATTTTTTTGAGGTATTATTCGTCATGTATTTAAATTACGCGAAGAATCTCTTTAACGGACGATGGAATCGAGCGGCCGAAGACGTTTGTTTCGTGACTCGTCTGTAAAGTCGGTGTAATTTCAATTCTCGCCGCGGTTCGGGGTAAAAGGGGACCACTGTCGAAACGGTTCGGTCGAGAAGACGGGAACGCGTTTACAATTTTAAAATTGGAAAAAACTTTCGATTTGTAACGTTTCTGGAAATGTAAATCCGGCGGTGACGAGTCCGGAAAACCGATCATTCATATATATATTTCGTGTTCTTCCGTCTCCTCTCCCTCTCGCCATCTTCAGTAGCGTACTGTCTGTCGTCGCATCGTACCACAAAGCGGGTATTGCCGAACCGGAGTTCTATTGTATTTTTAAATTATAGTCGTTGACCGGATATTTCGCTTTGACACAGGGCTACCGGTTTCGGTGTGGCGCTGTTCTGGTTCCGCGCGTTCGGCCTGAACGGTGCGGTGGGATTCGGCGTACAGATAAACGAAGGCGGCATAGTGATACCGGCGTTGTCCGTTGTGACGGCGCTGTTGGTCGGCGGCGTCGCCCTATTCCGGATGACGGACACGGCGCCCAACCTCATGTAACCAACGTTTCCACCGGATACCGGCCAGAACGGCGGGCTGCGCCAGGTCGCCGTATAGGCGGCGGCGGCGTCCACGGTCTGCACACACACAGAGCCGGCTGCCGGCCAGCAACCGGCCGATGTAACGATTTCGACGATGTACGCTCCCGCCAACCGGAACGATGTATCCGAGTGTTAATACGCGGCTACATTCTATCAATATATCCGAAAATATGAGAGCGTTCGATTGGGCGGTTACGCTATATCGGTAATGTATAGCGAACCGGCCTAATTCTAACCCCGGTCAGGTTATTCGGAGAAATCGTAAATCGATATATCCGACTGTCGGCAATAATAAATATCGGCTATAGGATATATCGGAATATATTGAAGTACGAAAGCCGTCTGCGGGGAGCGATATCGATGGCGGTGGGATCGTACATCTGGATTAAATCTTTATCCATCCAACGACCGGGAACGATACTAGTCAAAAAAAAATTTTTTTTAGATTTAGAGACGCGTTGAAAGGAAAACTTACATCTGTAAAATAAAAAAAAAAATGGGCATTTTATTCTTGGGCGCTTTTAATTTGTAAAATCCAGCGTGACCCGCGGTGCACACTTTGTTAATTATTAATATTAAATAGTAGATATTTTAGACGGATTTTCTAGATCTACCGTTAGATGCTTTAAAATAACCGAATTTCTAGTCGTTTATTCCCTAATCGATAGGCTCATTATGCCCTCATTTTTTTTTTCGTTTTCTTACGCTGGTGCGTTAATAATTGTTTTTCTATTCGTAGAAAAAACCCGTACTAAACTATAATCAACATAACTAGGCTGAAACCTGTCCGTTCTTAACGGTAATCGTTAGCGACAGAGCGTAGTCTATTGAATAGATATTCGATAAATGAATGCGAAAATGCTTCGTAATTTTGAGTTCATATCTGTCTGCGATTTATAAAAAAAAGCGATATATATCGCTTGCGGCGGGATCGCGTAATTGTGTGGGTTTCTTAGTTAAAATTCCTGGATTTTGTTTGCTCTCTTGACTTTGTCGTTTTCGGGTTTTGTCCCTTAACGACATCGTCAGGATCCGATTGCCGAGTTTGTTGCCGGATTATTACGCGACCCGATCTCGAAATACGTTGATAAATAATATCTCAGTTCAAATATCGCTTCGATAATAGTCCGCTTTTCGTATAGCGTTATAAATTTTGTTCAGATTCAGAAAAATTTCAATCCTTTAAACACTAGCTAAATTAATTAGAGATAATTTAATTTTCAATCGTACCCCCTTTTAATAAATAATACGGCTTTAAAATAATAATCGATTTCACTCGACGAACAAATAAAAACACTCTACTGAGACATAATTTGCCCATTGGTTTAAATTGAAAAAAAAAAAAACAAATTTAATTATCTAAATTCGTTCGAATTTAGGTTTAAGTGTCGGCCTAGTGAATGAAATAAAAAGAAAAAAAACAATACGTGAAGCGATTTGCGAAAATTGACTGGGATTTGTATTTTCTAAATTCGGTTGAAATACCCGAATATATATATTACATATATATATATATAAATATGTAGGAAATATTGTGTGAAAGCATCTCACGACCCTGTAATAATATATGATACATTTTTTTATCAATTTGTTTTGCGCTCTCCTCTCAAAATAAGACGGTTTTGTTACGACGTGGAATTTTCTTTTTGTCGTTGTCGTTGTTGTTGTTGTTGTCGTTGTAATGTCGTTGACATTGTACGAGAAAAAGGAACGATTGAGATTGAGTTTCAAACTATTGAGAAATAGGTTGATTGTTGTGTACCGTACTTAAATTAGAAATGTACCTGTCAGTGATAAACGGAGTCAATGAGCTTTAATATTTTCTAAAAATTGTGAAAGATATACATATATATATATATATATATATATATATATATATATATATATATATATATATATATATATAATATGTAGGAATGAAAAACTCGAATCGACATTTTTTTTGCGACATTTCTGAACGAATTACGTTTCGAATCGTTGATATCCGATTTTCATTTTAAACCGAATAATAGGCGAAAATAGTGCGATATATATTTTTTAAAAATACTTATTAAATAGGATAAAATTTTGCGAATACAATGCACGTTGAATATTCCTGACGTCATTTTCTTTCTCCGCCGTGCGCTATTTCATTTTATCGATATTTTTTAAAAACGGAGATAGCAAAAGAAATATATATATATATATATATATATATATATATATATATATATATATATATATATAAATGCGTGAACATTTTTTATACTCAAAATCAATTTTGGAAAAAGGAAAAATTGTATGAAAATAATTTGACAATTTTAATAATAGTTACGTAACATTTTACAATTTGATTGCGCGATCCAAACGTTAGGATTACGGCTTGAGACATTTTTATTTTATTTACCGTCGTCTGTCGTTTTAATTTTTCTATTTTTTTTGAATTTTTGAAAAATCGAGTATAACCCAAATGGATATAAATACGTAGGAATTTTGTAGACGAAATCCCTTATCCGTTTTTCGAAACCAGTCGATCCAAACGATGTTGAAAATTGAATTGAAAATGAAATATTTATTCTCCTCTCTGTGTGTGTGTGTGTGTGTATAAAACAGCGTATCCAGCCGTTTATTCCGGTATTTTTTTAAATGTCTATATCGTTTTAAATATCGCGTTTCTAACTACGATTAATTACTAATATTCAGATTCGGCGAGATGTCGTTGTTTAAATAGAAAAAAATGTTTTATCTATCCGTCCCGGGCAGGAAAATAATTCGGAAAAAAAAAAGGCGGAATCGGTGTTAAACGTTGGCGCAAGGTCGAAAACATATAACGGTTTATATATTTATAACGCCCGAACCGACTTTAAATATAGTTATTAATTTAGAATATTTATTTTTATTTGTTTCAAACAATTTAATATTTATCTAGGGGGTTATATGTATGGTAGCTACATATCACTAGAATTAGAATTATTATAAATATATATATATATTTAGAGCCGATATGATTTTTTTATATTATATAATTAAATGTTGTTAGGTGTATAGTGTTACATCGTACCGTTAAAATGTTGCATGTCCTAATAGAAAGTGTTAATAGCGCTTTCGATGTTTTTTTTTCGCTTGTAACGATGTTCTAAATGTTGTTTAAATAAATTGTAGCGTTCACTCGGTAAACTAAACGATGCGATAAACCTATTTCTTTAAATAATAGAACAAATAACGCCGAAACAATAAACAGGGCGCGACCGCGCCAATAAAATACGGATTTAACGCTGGCCGGGAAGAACGGTCGTTTCGAAAATTGTTTCGCGAATTTATGTTCGCGAAACAATAAATCGTTCGTGTCGGTCGTAAAAATGAGCAGGAAATACCGAAATTTCGAATACGGTCGTTGGAACGGAATTTTTTTATTAATAACAAAATATTGATTTCAAAATTATACACTTTTAAATCCTAATTTTTAGTAGTAGCCAAAAGTAATCGACGTTATGACTTTGTGATTAATTTTATTGCGCTAAAAGAGAAATTTTAATTATTAATCTACTGTAAATTCAGCCACTTTTCCCGGAAAATTTTCCCGACCGAAAAATACATCTTCACTTTCGGGTACAGCTAACGCTTTATGATGACGCACTTGGACAGATTGTATTATTTTATTATAGGAATCAATTTCTATTCAATTTATTTTTCCTGTCAGTTTATCCGCGTCGAACCGATCGAAATCTGATTTTATTTATTAATTGAAGGCTGTGAATCCGCTCGGAGTCGAATGCTGTCGTCTGAAATTGTTGTCGTACTTGTTACGATTCCGTCGTTAAATCAATTTATCAATTCAAGTCCGATCTATCGAAATTTATTTTACATTTTAAAATAGAATATTTTATTACGGAAATGCGATGCTCAATCAGATTTTTATGTGCGCGGCTTATTGTCCGATATAAATTCTTCTTTTTCTTTTTTTTCTTCTTTTTTCTGTAAAACATTCTCATTATTATTGTCTCTGTTCGATTATCGATTCTTTGAGTATGTTTATATAATACATTTTATGTATTAGTGTACTGTACTCACCTGTCTCTTGACGTTTATATATATATTACTTGTCATGATTAACTTTTGCTGTAGTCCTCAATATAAATATATAAATATGTATATATATATATATATATATATATATATATATATATATATATATATATATATATATATGAAGGCTATGTTAATGTTGATATAATAAATTAATAAAAAAATTGTGTACTCTTTGACAAATCATTGACAAATATTGAGTGTAGTTTTCGATAATGTGATCCGACATTTCACGGATATACCATTTATGCTTTTCCTATTATTCCATATTTTATGTTGTTCACATGTTATGTGTCGGTAAGTGTTAAAATACCTCAGTTTTGTGTGTCATTATTTTGTCCAAAATTTAAATTATCCACGGGAATATAATAATGGTATGTTCGATGGATGTTTAGTGTTGACATTTGTGTGTTACCGTTGGTAGGTAACGGTTGTTTTGATGACGAACAGAAACGGTAAATATATTGAATACATTTTGAGCTTTCGCCGGCTAATTCCGATATTAATTGTAAATTAATTAACGTACAAAACACAAGGTAAAATCACGTCTACATTCTACGTCTGGCTTTTATTGATATTCCATAATTCCTAATCAATTCCCACCACGATAAACTGAAAATGGGAGAATTCGAACATTCGAATATATTTAAAAACCTTATAGAAATGATATAATTTATCCATTCATAATTTCCTGGTATCTTCCCCGGTATATGAATTATATTGTCCTACATTGATTCAAAAATGTTGTAATAGTTATAACCGTAAATGCAATTTTTTTTCTTGGTTTATCCAACTCGGCTTAGTCCATTGATGGATAATATACATTTTTTTTTAATATATATATATTTTTTTTTAACCATAAATTGGCCCAAAAATGCGGTTTTTAGGCCCAAAAAATTAGGTTTTTGGCGCAAAATTGGCAAAATTGGCCAAAAATGCGGGTTTAGGCCCATAAATGGGGTTTTTTGACCTTGAATTGATCCAAAAATGGCTTAACCCGTATTTTTGGGCCAATTTATGGTGAAGAAACACCATTTTTAGGCATAAAAACCGGAATTTTGGGCCCTTTTTGCGCATTAAAACCCCATTTTTGGACCTAGAAACCGCGTTTTTGAGCTAATTTTGCGCCTAAAAACTGCATTTTTGGGCCAATTCTGCGCCTAAAAACCCCATTTCTTGGCCCAAATACCGGTTTTTTGGGCCTGAAAACCCCCTTTTGGTATAAAAAACCGCGTTATTGAGACGACTTTGCGCCTAAAAAACCTATTATTGCGCCTAAAAACCCCAATTTTGGGCATAAAAACCCGCATTTATGAGCCAATTTTGTGCTTAAAACCCGCATTTTTGGGCCTATTATGGTCAAAAAACCCCATTTTTGGGCACAAAAAACCGCATTTTGGGGCCAATTTTATGGAAAAAAAACCACATTTTTGCTCAAAAAATCCGCATTTTTAGACGAAAAATTGGTCCAAAAATGCGTTTTTTATGCCCAAATATGCGGTTTTTAGAAGAAAAATTGGCCGAAAAATAGGGTTTTTAGGGAAAAAATGGGCCCAGAAATACGGTTTTAGGCCCAGAAACACGGTTTTTAGGCGCAAATTCTGCCCAAAAATGCGGTTTTTAGGAGAAAAATTAGCCCAAAAATAGGGTTTTTAGGGACAAAATGGGCCCAGAAATACGGTTTTAGGCCCAGAAACACGGTTTTTAGGCCCATAAATGGGGTTTTTAGGCGCAAATACAGCCCAAAAATGCGGTTTTTATGGCCAAAAATGCTGTTTTCATGTCCAAAAATGGGTTTTTTTTACCATAATTGGCCCAAAAATGCGGTTTTATGCCCAAAAATGGGTTTTTTTTACCATAATTGGCCGAAAAATGCTGTTTTTAGGCCCAAAAATAGGGTTTTTAGGGATAAAATGGGCCCAGAATTACGGTTTTAGGCCCAGAAACACGGTTTTTAGGCCCAAAAATGTGGTTTTTAGGACCAAAAATTGGGTTTTTTGAACTTAAATTGGCCCAAAAATGCAGGTTTTAGGCCCAAAAATGCGGTTTTTAGGCCCAAAAATAGGGCTTTTAGGCGCAAATTCAGCCCAAAAATGCGTTTTTATGCCCAAAAATGCTGTTTTTATGTCCAAAAATTGGGTTTTTTTGACCATTATTGGCCCAAAAATGCGGTTTTTAGAAGCAAAATTGGCCCAAAAATGCGGTTTTTAGGAGCAAAATTGGCCCAGAATTACGGTTTTAGACCCAGAAACACGGTTTTTAGGCCCAAAAATGTGGTTTTTAGGACCAAAAATTGGGTTTTTTGAACTTAAATTGGCCCAAAAATGTAGGTTTTAGGCCCAAAAATGCGGTTTTTAGGCCCAAAAATAGGGTTTTTAGGCGCAAATTCAGCCCAAAAATGCGTTTTTATGCCCAAAAATGCTGTTTTTATGTCCAAAAATTGGGTTTTTTTGACCATTATTGGCCCAAAAATGCGGTTTTTAGAAGCAAAATTGGCCCAAAATGCGGTTTTAGAAAATGGGTTACGGTTTTAGGCCCAAAACGGTTTTAGCCCAAAATGTGGTTTTAGGACCAAAATTGGTTTTTGAACTTAAATTATTGCCTAAAATGCAGGTTTTAGGCCCAAAATGCGGTTTTAGGCCCAAAATAGGGCTTTTAGGCGCAAATTCAGCCCAAAATGCGGTTTTTATGCCCAAAATGCTGTTTTTTATGTCCAAAAATTGGGTTTTGACCATTATTGGCCCAAAATGCGGTTTTAGAAGCAAAATTGGCCCAAAAATGCAGGTTTTAGGAGCAAAATTAATCCAAAATGGCCCAAATTACGGTTTTAGGCCCAGAAATGCACGGTTTTAGGCCCAAAATGTTTTGGACCAAAATTGGGTTTTTAGAACTTTTAAATGGTCTAAAATGCAGGTTTTAGGCCCAAAATGCGGTTTTAGGCCCAAAAATAGGGTTTTAGGCGCAAATTCAGCCCAAAATGCGTTTTATGCCCAAAAATGCTGTTTTAGTCCAAAATTGTTCTTTGATTATTGGCCCAAAATGCAGTTTTAGCCAAAAAAAATGCAGTTTTGGGCCCAAAATGCTTTTTAGGGGAGCAAAATTGGCCCAAAAATGCGGTTTTAGGAGCAAATTGGCTCACGGTTTTAGAGCCCAAAATGCGGTGCGGTTTTAGGAGCAAAATTGGCTGAAATGCGGTTTTAGGGCCCAAAATTAAATTGCAGTTTTAAAGGAACAAAATTGGCCCAAAAATGCGGTTTTAGGAGCAAAAAT
Source organism: Lethocerus indicus (assembly GCA_019843655.1). NCBI lineage: Eukaryota > Metazoa > Arthropoda > Insecta > Hemiptera > Belostomatidae > Lethocerus > Lethocerus indicus. The sequence goes on along the minus strand of JACDQD010000003.1, from coordinate 34,722,711 downwards.
GGCCTCAAAATGCGGTTTTAGGCCCAAAAATGCAGTTTTAGGAGCCCAAAAAAATTATTAAAAATGGGTTTTATGCCCAAAATTGGGGTTTTAGGTTGGCAAATGTAATCACTTTTGCCCAAAAATGCAAAATTTTCGATTTTCAGCTCTCCTTTAGGGGCATGTAACTCACTTTTGTACACTTGTGGAAATATGGGCAAAATCAGGGCACATTTTTGAAATTTCAAAAATTTTCGATTTTTCAGCTCTCCAGGGGCAAGTGTAACTCACTTTTGTACTTGTGGACCGAATATGAGCAAAATCGCACAAAATTTCGAAAATTTTCGATTTTCAGTTTTATGCCAAGGGGCAATTTTCGGGCACATTTTTGAAACAGATTTTCAGCTCTCCTGGGCACTTGAAGTACAAGTTTTGGGCAAAATTTTTGAAATTTCAAATTTTCGATTTTCAGCTCTAGGGGCAAGTGTAACTCACTTTTGTACACTTGTGGACCGAATATAGGCAAAATCAGGGGCACATTTTGAAATTTCAAAAATTTTCGATTTTTCAGCTCTCCTTTTAGGGGCAAGTGTAACTCACTTTTGTACACTTGTGGACCGAATATGGGCAAAATCGGGGGACATTTTTGAAATTTCGAAAATTTTCAATTTTTCAGCTCTCCTTTCAGGGGCAAGTGTAACTCACTTTTGTACACTTGTGGACCGAATATGGGCAAAATCGGGGCACATTTTTGAAATTTCGAAAATTTTCGATTTTTCAGCTCTCCTTTCAGGGGCAAGTGTAACTCACTTTTGTACACTTGTGGACCGAATATGGGCAAAATCGGGGCACATTTTTGAAATTTCAAAAATTTTCGATTTTTCAGCTCTCCTTTAGGGGCAAGTGTAACTCACAAAATTCATTTTTCAGCTTCCTTTAGGGGCAAGTGGTACACTTGTGGGCCGAATATGGGCAAAATCAGGGCACATTTTGAAATTTCAAAATTTTCGATTTTTCAGCTCTCCTTTTAGGGGCAAGTGTAACTCACTTTTGTACACTTGTGGACCGAATATGGGCAAAATCGGGGCACATTTTTGAAATTTCAAAAATTTTCGATTTTTCAGCTCTCCTTTTAGGGGCAAGTGTAACTCACTTTTGTACACTTGTGGACCGAATATGGGCAAAATCGGGGCACATTTTTGAAATTTCAAAAATTTTCGATTTTTCAGCTCTCCTTTTAGGGGCAAGTGTAACTCACTTTTGTACACTTGTGGACCGAATATGGGCAAAATCGGGGCACATTTTTGAAATTTCAAAAATTTTCGATTTTTCAGCTCTCCTTTTAGGGGCAAGTACTTGTGGACCGAATATGGCAAAATCAGGCACATTTTGAAATAAAATTTTCTCACTTTTGGGGCAAGTACACTTGTACACTTGGACCGAATATGGGCAAAATCAGGGCACATTTTGAAATTTCAAAATTTTGATTTTCAGCTCTCCTTTTAGGGGCAAGTTTCACTTTTGATTTTTGAAATTTCAAAATTTTCGATTTTTCAGCTCTTTTTGAAATTAAAAATTTTCCTTTTAGGGGCAAGTGTAACTCACTTTTGTACACTTGTGGGCCGAATATGGGCAAAATCGGGGCACATTTTTGAAATTTCAAAAATTTTCGATTTTTCAGCTCTCCTTTTAGGGGCAAGTGTAACTCACTTTTGTACACTTGTGGACCGAATATGGGCAAAATCGGGGCACATTTTGAAATTCAAAAATTTTCGATTTTTCAGCTCTCCTTTCAGGGGCAAGTGTAACTCACTTTTGTACACTTGTGGACCGAATATGGGCAAAATCGGGGCACATTTTTAAAATTTCAAAAATTTTCGATTTTTCAGCTCTCCTTTAACTCACTTTTGGGGCAAGTGTAACTCACTTTTGTACACTTAGGGGACCGAATATGGGCAAAATCGGGGCACATTTTGAAATTTCAAAATTTTCGATTTTCAGCTCTCCTTTCAGGGGCAAGTGTAACTCACTTTTGTACACTTGTGGACCGAATATGGGCAAAATCGGGGCACATTTTTAAAATTTCAAAAATTTTCGATTTTTCAGCTCTCCTTTCAGGGGCAAGTGTAACTCACTTTTGTACACTTGTGGACCGAATATGGGCAAAATCGGGGCACATTTTTGAAATTTCAAAAATTTTCGATTTTCAGCTCTAACCCTTTAGGGGCAAGTGTAACTCACTTTTGTACACTTGTGGACCGAATATGGGCAAAATCAGGGCACATTTTGAAATTTCAAAATTTTCGATTTTCAGCTCTCCTTTTAGGGGCAAGTGTAACTCACTGTACCTTGTGCGAATATGGGCAAAATCAGGACATGAAATTTCAAAATTTTCGATTTTTCAGCTCTCCTTTTAGGGGCAAGTGTAACTCACTTTTGTACACTTGTGGACCGAATATGGGCAAAATCGGGGCACATTTTTGAAATTTCAAAAATTTTCGATTTTTCAGCTCTCCTTTTAGGGGCAAGTGTAACTCACTTTTGTACACTTGTGGACCGAATATGGGCAAAATCGGGGCACATTTTTGAAATTTCGAAAATTTTCGATTTTTCAGCTCTCCTTTTAGGGGCAAGTGTAACTCACTTTTGTACACTTGTGGACCGAATATGGGCAAAATCGGGGCACATTTTTGAAATTTCGAAAATTTTCGATTTTCAGCTCTCCTTTTAGGGGCAAGTGTAACTCACTTTTGTACACTTGTGGACCGAATATGGGCAAAATCGGGGCACATTTTTGAAATTTCGAAAATTTTCGATTTTTCAGCTCTCCTTTTAGGGGCAAGTGTAACTCACTTTTGTACACTTGTGGACCGAATATGGGCAAAATCGGGGGACATTTTTGAAATTTCGAAAATTTTCGATTTTTCAGCTCTCCTTTTAGGGGCAAGTGTAACTCACTTTTGTACACTTGTGGACCGAATATGGGCAAAATCAGGGCACATTTTGAAATTTCAAAATTTTCGATTTTCAGCTCTCCCTTCTAAGGGGCAAGTGTAACTCACTTTTGTACACTTGTGGACCGAATATGGGCAAAATCAGGGCACATTTTGAAATTTCAAAATTTTCGATTTTCAGCTCTCCTTTAGGGGCAAGTGTAACTCACTTTTGTACACTTGTGGACCGAATATGGGCAAAATCAGGGCACATTTTGAAATTTCAAAATTTTCGATTTTCAGCTCTCCTTTAGGGGCAAGTGTAACTCACTTTTGTACACTTGTGGACCGAATATGGGCAAAATCAGGGCACATTTTGAAATTTCAAAATTTTCGATTTTTCAGCTCTCCTTTAGGGGCAAGTGTAACTCACTTTTGTACACTTGTGGACCGAATATGGGCAAAATCAGGGCACATTTTTGAAATTTCAAAATTTTCGATTTTCAGCTCTCCTTTTAGGGCAAGTGTAACTCACTTTTGTACACTTGTGGACCGAATATGGGCAAAATCGGGGCACATTTTTGAAATTTCAAAAATTTTCGATTTTTCAGCTCTCCTTTTAGGGGCAAGTGTAACTCACTTTTGTACACTTGTGGACCGAATATGGGCAAAATCGGGGCACATTTTTGAAATTTCAAAAATTTTCGATTTTTCAGCTCTCCTTTTAGGGGCAAGTGTAACTCACTTTTGTACACTTGTGGACCGAATATGGGCAAAATCGGGGCACATTTTTGAAATTTCAAAAATTTTCGATTTTTCAGCTCTCCTTTTAGGGGCAAGTGTAACTCACTTTGTACACTTGTGGACCGAATATGGGCAAAATCAGGGCACATTTTGAAATTTCAAAATTTTCGATTTTTCAGCTCTCCTTTTAGGGGCAAGTGTAACTCACTTTTGTACACTTGTGGACCGAATATGGGCAAAATCGGGGCACATTTTTGAAATTTCAAAAATTTTCGATTTTTCAGCTCTCCTTTTAGGGGCAAGTGTAACTCACTTTTGTACACTTGTGGACCGAATATGGGCAAAATCGGGGCACATTTTTGAAATTTCGAAAATTTTCGATTTTTCAGCTCTCCTTTTAGGGGCAAGTGTAACTCACTTTTGTACACTTGTGGACCGAATATGGGCAAAATCAGGGGCACAAAAATTTTTTAAGAAATTTCGAAAATTTTCGATTTTTCAGCTCAAAATCCAGTTTCAGGCCCAAAAATGTGTAGGTGAAAATTTGCTCAAAATGCTTTTGTACACTTGTGGACCGAATATGGTTTCAGCAAAATGGGTTTTAGCACATTTTGAAAAAAAATTTTCGATTTGCTCAAAATCTTTTCAGGCCAAAATTTTGTAGGCCCAAAATGGTGTTTTTCAGGTGGCCCAAAATGGTGTTTCCAGGCTCCGAAATTTAAAAATGGTGTTTTTAGGTGAAAATTTAGCAAAATACAGTTTCAAGGCCCAAAAATGTGTTTTTAGGTGAAAATCGGTGTTTTAGGTGAAAATTTAACCAAAACGCAGTTTCAGCAGTTTCCAGGCCCAAAATGGTGTTTGAACAAAATGCAGGGCCCAAAATGGTAAAAATGCAAGGCCAAAAATGGTGTTTTAGGCGAACATTTGCTCAAAAACGCAGTGCAGTTCCAGGCCCAAAATGGTGTTTTAGGCTCCAAAAATGGTGTTTTTAGGTGAAAATTTGCTCAAAAATGCAGTTTCCAGGCCCAAAAATGGTGTTTTAGGCGAACATTTGCTCAAAAATGCAGTTTCCAGGCCCAAAAATGGTGTTTTTAGGTGAAAATTTGCTCAAAAATGCAGTTTCCAGGCCCAAAAATGGTGTTTTAGGCGAACATTTGCTCAAAAATGCAGTTTCCAGGCCCAAAAATGGTGTTTTAGGCGAACATTTGCTCAAAAATGCAGTTTCAGCAAAAATGGTGTTTTTAGGTGAAAATTTGCTCAAAAATGCAGTTTCCAGGCCCAAAAATGGTGTTTTAGGCGAACATTTGCTCAAAAATGCAGTTTCCAGGCCCAAAAATGGTGTTTTTAGGTGAAAATTTGCTCAAAAATGCAGTTTCCAGGCCCAAAAATGGTGTTTTAGGCGAACATTTGCTCAAAAATGCAGTTTCCAGGCCCAAAAATGGTGTTTTAGGCGAACATTTGCTCAAAAATGCAGTTTCAAGGCCCAAAAATGGTGTGTTTAGGCGAAAATTTGCTCAAAAATGCAGTTTCCAGGCCCAAAAATGGGTTTTAGATCAAAAAATGGGTTTTACCTCAAATTGGCCCGGAAATGCGGTTTTTAGGCCCAAAAATGGGGTTTATATATATATATATATATATATATATATATATATATATATATACATATATAAATCTGTCGAATTAATGAACATTATAGTTTCATAGGAGAAACTAAATGTTTTTTTTTACCTTTATTTTTTTGTACAATCAACTACATATGCAACTTGTTGCATGCAACATGTTGCATAAAAAAAAAATTGAAATTGGTTGCTGAAAATGGCGGCCCGGGGCCACCGCCTTTGCTATTTCTCTTCCGCCTCTCACCGATCGGAGGGATAGTTTTCGGAAAAATTTTCACTCTCGCAACTAAAAACAATACAATTGAATAACGTGTATTTAACGTCTACGCATTAGTACAATTTCCGTATTTCGTATCGATTGAAACAATATGTCGCTCGCTATATATATATATATATATACAAAACTTTGCGTAGTCACTCGTTATATTTATTCTGTTATATATTTCCTTGTTCGTTACGTTTCTAAATTTCCAATGAGAATATACAATGACGAGATTATACTGTATTTTCAGTATTTGGGCCTAGTGATAAAAAGAGAAACTGTTATCGTGTCTGCAACGGGCCTTGTTCCATAGTTCTAGTATAACCTGCCGGTTACCTTCCCCGCGTTGAGGCACGACAGTGCGGACTCCGGAATTACAATTATTTTATATATACAACGCTGTGTTTATCGGCCCGTAGGTCAATTGTAATATTAAGACTATTCTACTGGGAATATCGTTAAGTTGTTGTGTTGTGACTGAAATTCAGTTTCGCTATCGAACACCCGGTGATCGGAGAAGAGTATGGCCGGTGTACTGTTCGAGGATATATTCAACGTGAAGGACATAGATCCCACCGGTAAACAGTTCGACCGAGTCAGCCGTCTCCACTGCGAAAGCGAATCGTTCAAAATGGACCTGATACTCGACGTCAACACTTGGCTCTATCCGATGGAATTGGGCGATAAATTCAGGCTGGTGTTGACGACGACTCTGCGCGAAGACGGCTATCCGGACAATCCCGAATGGACGATGGGCGTCGAGGGAACTCGCGCCGACAGCTTCGAATACGTCATGCACGGCAAATTGTATCGGATCGAAGGCGACGAAAATCCGAAAGAGCCGTCGAAGAACAAACTGTCGGCGTACGTCTCATTCGGCGGCCTCCTCATGAGGCTCCAGGGCGATCCCAACAATCTGCACGGGTTCGAAGTCGATCAAGCGCTATATTTGCTCATGAAAAAACTCGCGTTTTAATACAATTTCGAGATTACGACTTACTTTAAATTTTTTTTGTATTTAACGAAAAACGTTATCAATAAAAACATTTCACTAATCCCGACTCTCTTTTCTCTATTCCCGTGCGTGGGGTTTCCGAACAGTTTTTTTTTTACCGCAGCGACAGATATTTTCTGTAGGTTCGTGATGTTTCTGTCTCCTCTCTGCTGTTCGGTCTTTTTGCTAGACCGGTTTTTGACACGCTCGCCGTCTTCAGTAGCGCTGTGTCAGTAGTCACTGTTAGCACTTTGGATTGTTTTTCGGGTCCATCCTCACTGCACTGTGTCACATGTACTGTAGTGTCTGTCAGTATGTCAGTCCTTTATATATATATATATATATATATATATGTTATGTTATTGTTATCGGGTGTTATGTTTCCAGGCCCAAAAATGGTGTTTTTAGGTGAAAATTTGCTCAAAAATCCAGTTTCCAGGCCCAAAAATGGTGTTTTTAGGCGGAAATTTGCTCAAAAATCCAGTTTCCAGGCCCAAAAATGGTGTTTTTAGGTGAAAATTTGCTCAAAAATCCAGTTTCCAGGCCCAAAAATGGTGTTTTTAGGCGGAAATTTGCTCAAAAATCCAGTTTCCAGGCCCAAAAATGGTGTTTTAGGCGAAAATTTGCTCAAAAATGCAGTTTCCAGGCCCAAAAATGGTGTTTTTAGGCGAAAATTTGCTCAAAAATGCAGTTTCCAGGCCCAAAAATGGTGTTTTAGGCGGAAAATTTGCTCAAAAATCCAATTTCCAGGCCCAAAATGGTGTTTTAGGTGAAAATTTGCTCAAAATGCAGTTTCCAGGCCCAAAATGGTGTTTTAGGCGGAAATTTGCTCAAAATCAGTTTCCAGGCCCAAAATGGTGTTTTAGGTGAAAATTTGCTCAAAATGCAGTTTCAGGCCCAAAATGGTGCACTGTTAGCACTTTGGATGTTTTAGGGCCATCCTCACTGCACTGTCACTGTGTCACATGCACTGTAGTGTCGGTCAGTATGTCAGTCGTTTATATATATATATATATATATATATATATATATATATATATATATATATATATATATGTGCTCTGTTATTGTTATCGGGTGTTGTTTGTTCTTCGGATTTTGTTAATCCGTTTTCTAAGCATTCCAACACTTAGAAAGTGACAGTTGGCCGGTGAGGATGACTCCGAAAAACATCCAAAGTGCTAACAGTGACTACTGACACAGCGCTACTGAAGACGGCGGCGAAACCGGTCTAGCAAAAGACCGAACAGCGAGAGAGGAGACAGAAACATCACGAACCTACAGTATATTCCAAACCCGTCGCAGACCACAAAACAGTGATATCACAGATATTTTCGACACAATTTACGCGAAGGCGCGTTCGAACGTGTCGAATATCGAACGAAATCGTCAAATTCTAAAAGTGTAAAATTTACGAAATCCTGTAGTCGCGGTCCGCTCTCCCAGTCAGATTATTCACAGTTCTTTATAACAGTCGAATAGAGGTCGTTTTAGTGAAATTAACGGGCAATAAGCGAAGCAAAATTATTAAAATTGTTACGTAAGTAGCTGGATATAGGCGAGCTATAGAAATTATTATTACGCTTAATATTTTTTTTAACGGAAACATATCTCTCGACAAAGTGACGAATTTTTCGTAAAATAAAATGAATTTCGTATCGATAAATTGTAATTTATATTTTTTTGTCTTATAATCAATATCTTCTAATTTAACGCGACACGTGTATGCGACACGTGGGCTACGGCGTTTAGTTTTATCTCTAGGCCAGCGTCGCATATTTGTGTCAGTTTAAAAGAATACTTATTTTACTTTTTTAGACTGTTCTAAATACAGACACACACATAAAATCTATTCCAATTGATTTGTTATAATCGTGAACAAAATCTTGGGCTACGGTTTTGGATGTTTTTTCTCCAAGAAGAGCCAGCTGACAGCGAACCCGGTTAAAATGATCTTTTATTCCGTTATAAAATTGTGAATTTAAAACGAAATTAAACGCATTATGTCATTATGAAATTGAACGCAATAAACATTTTGTCCGAGGGACGAATTTTATATTTTCTCCATTTTCGAAGGGCTCGAAAATTTTATTTTCCCATAATTTACTACAATATTTTTTTGTCGATACAATATTGGCAAAAAAATTGTTTTTCGAGATAAAATCAATTCCGGCTGACGTCAGTTTACGGTATTATTTTTACAATAAAGCGAGTAGTAGTGAATATGTAGTCACCGATAGTATTAGATTGACACTCTGACGGTAGAGTTATCGAAACAGATTCGGAAATTGAAGCGGTACGGTTTATTATTTAAAAGTGAAATTTCTTTCGGTCGCCGACAATTTGCAAGTGAAAGGTTGTTTTTTTTTTTTTTCAACATTTATTTCAATATTTTGACAAAGATCAGGACGATTTCGAGCGGCGATTTCAACATCAATTCTGTGACCGAAACCGAAGCTCGATCGTCATTTAATTATAACAATTTTATTGGCAATAAAACTCCAAGTTCGGTACCATCGACTGATGCCGTTTTTTTTTTTCCGCAGAAAAAACTATTCTTTTCATATTTTAGCGCTACTACCACACGTCGATTCAAAGTGCGTAGCGATATTTGAATTTTTAATCTTAGACGACGTTTTTATTCATTGATTTTAAATTGTTTTTCAAAGACTTAATTCAAAGACTTAACTGTGTATTGTAGCCTTCATTGTTGCTGAATAAAATAAAAATTTGACAAGTTTCGCTTCGGTTGTGTGCCGTTTTTCTTATTCTCTACACGCTTTCGGTTGTTACCGTTTTCGCTGATGAATCAGTACGATAAATCGCACTCCCGTAGATCATCAAATATTGGAGAAAATCGAAAATAATATACCGTAGGTCTGCGGTGTTTCCGTCTCCTCTCGGCCGTTTCTCGGTCTTTCGCTGGCGCCGCGGTTTCGGCCTCGCTCGCCGTCTTCAGTAGTCACTGTTCGGCGCTTTTCACGGTTTTTCGTGTCCGATGCTCGAAAAAATATCCAAAGCGCCGACGCAGTGCGACTAACGACAACACAGAGCGCTACTGAAGATGGCGAGATCGGCCGAAACCGGCCAAACCTACGGTATTCCAACCGTGGTCGCAGACCACACGACAGGTATGTTAAACTAGAAATAATATAAAAACTGGAGTTATAATTAGCGTAAAATATAGGCTTAGTTAATAAACGTGGTTCGGCAGTCGATGAATAGTCAGTTTCAACACTGACCGGTGGGGGGGGGTTCAGTGTTTTTTGTTCATAAATTAGTGAACTGTTCGTTCATAAAGTGTAGTTTGTTTTCGGATATTTGCTCAGCATCGGATTATCGGGTTAACAGTAAGATTCGTGCGACAATTTTATTTTAATAATTTTTTTTTTTACACAATATCGACAACAATTCGCACGGTTACGATAATATCGGGAACCATTTTAAATTTTGGAACCCTACATTGAATTAATAATTAAGGGGAGGAATTTGAAATTATTCCTATAGAATATACCAATATTATTATTATTATTATTATTATTTACCGTTTAACCTTTTCGCCGCTCTACACGTATATATTAGTAGGAAAAAAAAACTGCGACACATAAGCTCCGAACGAGTATTTTTGCGCCACGTTTTAAATCGGTTTTCCGCTCATCGCGTATCATTTACGTTTATTGCTCCGCACGACTTTTTACGCCGGTTACCATTATTATCACCAGTTTTACGAGCGCGTCCGAGTAGCCTGCATAATTACGCGTACAATGAAATGCGTTAAATTGAAATATAGTTTTATAAAGTCGTACCGCGAGTTTGTTTATTTTTCGATATTATCTATTTATACTAATAGTGGATATAAAATTTATCGGGCGATTTTTATAAGTTGGCAAAATCGTCAAACCGCTCGAAATGGAGTATAAACGCAACTGTTATATTGTGTACAGCTGGCGCATATAATCTCAAAACGTGTTGTTGAGCGGCGAAACGGTTGATATAACAGTACGGGAAAAAAAAATGGGTGAATCGTACGGTGAGTGTTGACAATTTTATCGGCATCAATCTCAATCAATCCTTCATCGTCAATCTTCATCGTCGCTGGCGTCGCAGCTGGCTCACTTTCGCGGTCACTTGGTCCAATTCGATCCCTTGCCTTGAGGCTGTAACGGGGAGGGCGTAAAATTACAAATCTCAATTTATAGACGATCGCCGTAGTGCGATTGGGAAAAGGCGCGATTGCCTTTCCGCCGACTCGTACTCGTTTAAAAAAATATCGCACTTTCTCGAACGATGTAAGTAAGGAAAACGTCGCGCAGACAAAGTCGGATCGGTATAAAAGAGTTTCGATCAAATTTTTCAACCCTTTGCACTCGAGGAGGGAGTCCGGAGCGGAGCCGTTTAAAAAAAAAATTTCTCGACAAACTCCCGAGGGCTCCGCTGGGGGAAATAATTTTCAAAATTTTCGACCTAACGACAAATCGTAAAAAAAAAACTGTTTACGGGATATTTCGGTTTCTTCTTATTATTATTATTATTCGGATTATTATTACGCTCTCGGATAACGGCGGACAATACAGAGATTTGAGCAAAATTCAGGCTCGGTAGAATGTATCGGATTCGATAGTTTTCACATTTCGATTTCATATTTACGATTAATGGCGAATAGATGAAAAATTTAGTTGAAAATTATAGCGAAATCGACAGTAGCAGCGATGAGATTAGAATTCGAAGTTTATAGCGAAAATAATGTAAATATGTGAGATAACGCAGACAATATCGGAACAAAGCTACGAATCCGATTCTAACGATAGCGATTAATTTCCTGTACGTACCGAGAATTGAAAGTGATATCGTGTGATCCGAAAGTGATACAGGAGAAAATGTAGAAGAGACAGAGCGGATTCGACTGAAAATGACGAATGGATAGATGTTTCGAAAGTGGATAATATCCGCAAATTTCCAATGATATAAATGAAGCGTTGGATTTTTTTCGATTATACTTTACGGATACATCGATTGATTCCGTAATAAGTTTCGAAAGTGGATAATATTCCGTCTCCTACGGATTTCGATATTTCACCGCAAATTTCCGACGATAATAAAAGAAGCCGTTGGATTTTTTTCGATTATACTTTACGGATACATCGATTGATTCCGTAATAAGTTTCGAAAGTGGATAATATTCCGACTGCTACGGATTTCGATATTTCACCGCAAATTTCCGACGATAATAAAAGAAGCCGTTGGATTTTTTTCGATTATACTTTACGGATACATCGATTGATTCCGTAATAAGTTTCGAAAGTGGATAATATTCCGACTGCTACGGATTTCGATATTTCACCGCAAATTTCCGACGATAATAAAAGAAGCCGTTGGATTTTTTTCGATTATACTTTACGGATACATCGATTGATTCCGTAATAAGTTTCGAAAGTGGATAATATTCCGACTCCTACGGATTTCGATATTTCGCCGCAAATTTCCGACGATAATAAAAGAAGCCGTTGGATTTTTTTCGATTATACTTTACGGATACATCGATTGATTCCGTAATAAGTTTCGAAAGTGGATAATATTCCGTCTCCTACGGATTTCGATATTTCACCGCAAATTTCCGACGATAATAAAAGAAGCCGTTGGATTTTTTTCGATTATACTTTACGATTATTTTTCGATATACTTTACGGATACATCGATTGATTCAATAATAAAAGAGACAAATGATAATATTTCCGGCACGAGTTGCTCGTAATATGGATGAAAAAAAAACATCGAGTGCAAAGGGTTGAATAGAGAAAGCTCTTCTCGTAAGTGTACGACGTCGCCAAGTGCGGCCAAATTGAATAGCGCATCATTGAATGCGACACTACGGGGCTATATACTATATATACATACGTCAGCGCAAAAAATTTGACGTGTTACAGACCAGTACGTATATGGAGGTGGGCAGCGATCGGTCGATGACGCTGGTCAGCGTCGCCTGCGGCAAGCAATCCACGACCGATGTCAGCCTCATCTTCGGCAGTTTGCCGACGCCGCAGAACAGCGGATAGAGTTTGTAGTCAATTCTCCTCGTACTCTCCGGCAGGATGTGCACCATCGCCTGCACAATTTATGGTTCAATTTTAATCCACCGTCAAACACTCGTCGAAGATCAAAAATTGCACAGATAAAAGATCGTTTTTCGGAGAGTTTGTTTCGTTTTGGAGAACAGCGCGCGCCCGCAATAAGGAACGATAAAAATCAACGCGCTCAGAAAACAAGACCGCGCCCTCGCAACGATATTTTTGCCACAAATCCTCACAAAAGTTTTGTGGTCTGCGAGGGGTTGTGGAATACCGTAGGTTCGTGACGTTTCTGTCTCCTCTCGCCGCTGTTCGGTCTTTCGCTAGACCGGTTTCGGCCGCTCTTCAGTAGCGCTGTGTTAGTCACTGTTAGCACTGTTTGACTATATACTCTCTATATATACACACACACGACAAACAGACAACCACCACACAAGTACAAAGTGCCAACTACAACGACGGTACATGTGAAAGTGGTTTTGGACATCCTCACTGCCCACTGTCACCGTGTCACATGTACTGTCACTTTCTAAGTGTTAGAACGCTTAGAAAACGGATTAACAAAATCCGAAGAACAAACATAACACCCGATAACAATAACAGAACATACACATATATATATATATATATATATATATATATATATATATAAACACACTGACATACTGACCGACACTACAGTGCATGTGACACAGTGACAGTGCAGTGAGGATGCCCCTGAAAAACATCCAAAGTGCTAACAGTGCACCATTTTTGGGCCTGGAAACTGCATTTTTGAGTAAATTTTCACCTAAAAACACCATTTTTGGGCCTGGAAACAGCATTTTTGAGCAAATTTTGCGCCTAACAATACCATTTTTGGCCCTGGAAACAGCATTTTTGAGCAAATTTTGTGCCTAACAATACCATTTTTGGGCCTGGAAACTGCATTTTTGAGTAAATTTTCACCTAAAAACACCATTTTTGGGCCTGGAAACAGCATTTTTGAGCAAATTTTGCGCCTAACAATACCATTTTTGGCCCTGGAAACAGCATTTTTGAGCAAATTTTGCGCCTAACAATACCATTTTTGGCCTGGAAACAGCATTTTTGAGCAAATTTTCAATACCATTTTTGAAACTTTTGAGCAAATTTTGCTACTGGGCCTGAAACTGCATTTTTGCGGCGAGAGGCGAAACCCGGTCTAGCAAAGACCGAACAGCGGCGAGAGAGGAGACAGAAACGCCACGAACCTACAGTATTTCATTATTTTGCCAGATAGTTATCGGAAGCTTTCTAACGGATTTGCGACAAAATATTCTTTATCGATATTGTACGAGCGACGCAAGATTGTTTCGGTTAGGATTGACAATATGCTATAGCATCCTGTTCGTTTTGCCGCATTCGAATTTGTTCGTTTCTATCATTTTATTTCGACACCGATTTCTTCCCTTCCTTCACCTCGACACGATTTCGTATTCAAAAGACATCGGTAAATTTTTCGTTATCCAATTATAAAAAGACCCGAACTCAATCTAAGTGACACAATCAGACTGATATAACGACGGATTAATACGACTGAAATACCGACGATTCTCTCTCGTTACTCTCATCGTTATCGATAGGTACGAGAGCACCTACCGTCGTCGTCATCGTCATCGTGACAACAAAGCGATATTATTACGACACGTTATTCGAATCGCCGCAAAATGTATTATTACGCGTTAAAAAATAACTGACAAATACGAGTAAATTTTGACGTTTCGACACCATTTTCTTTTGGCATTCGTTCGGTAAAAATTGAATACAGTTGTAATAGTTTTGCATGCTTTTCGTTCCCCGGCAAATCCGGTAAACCCAAGTTTGAGTGTTCAACATATGTACAAACCAGTACATAATTAGAGTAAATACGGATACTGATAAATGTTTCAATACCATTGTTACTGTAACGGTTTGATGAAATTAATGAAATATAGAACGTCTGAACGAAGCGAATCGGCGTGTCGAACAATATGTCACCGCTTTTTAGTACAACTCTTCGCTCCGGTTCTTCCCGAATTTTTTCATAGCACGCGTGTGTGCGCCGGCAAACCAGCGTAAAAGCGCGCCGGACGTGCAGTCGGCGCATAAAACTAACTGCTAGTATCGGGTTGACAATTCACAGAATGTCTGCGGACGCACCTGTTTGTGTCCGGAAAACATGAACGCGTCGGACGCGTCCATATTTAGCTGAAGTGTGTAAAGGCGTGACGTGGTATTGGTGATGGCGTAGCTGATCGGTAGGAGGGTGCGGACGCGCGGCACGCACTCCGCCACCTGGACAGTTATGCCGATAACGCTCTCCACTATCTCCATATCGGGCATCGCTTCGACGCGATCGCTGCTCTCAGAAAATGCGCTTTCCTCCTCTTCACTTTCGCCGTGCCTGCAATTTACGGAGAACGGAGAGAGAAATGAATGCGATCACTCGACTATATCAATCGCCACTAGGTATTAGTCTGTTAGGCAAAAAGCGACAAGAGAGTAGCGTATGAGTAGTATATATATATATATATATATATATATATATATATATATATATATACACACACACACATATATTGACGCCAGTGGCACTGTGAGCAACCATGTAGCAGTTATTTGGCACTAAAAGCAATTCTCGTCCCCTATATATAAATAAATATATATATATATATATATATATATATATATATATATATATAGGGATATATACGATATTAATGAAAATTGTTAAACGTGAATTTATGCACGTAGATGTGCGTCGATATTTACGACACTTTCGCCCGTTTGGAACCTTCTCGAGCAGCGCGATATTCGAAAAATCGTTCGATTTTTCGCGATTCTTTGCATGCCGATAAGAACAGATGTTTTCCCCCCCCCAAAAAAAAAAAAAAAAAAATTTAAACCGAATGAGAAATTTTTTTTTTATCTGAAATTTCCGAAAAACTACTACTTTTCATTTAAAATTTCCGTCGTTTCTCGAATATAAACCTCCGTGACGACGGATACAATTTACGAAAAGGAAACCTCCCCCCGTACAAAAGACGTTTTCGGAGGGCCGAGACGTCAAAAACGGACAAAAAAATTGATGAAGTTAGTAAATTAGTATTAGCCAATTGTCGAATCGCCGTTAGTGGAAGAACAAAAATCGGCTTTTGCCATGCGATAACGCCCCCGCTCGCACATCGCTTCTTGTGCGCGAATTTTCAGCGAAAAACGACGCACCAATAATGCCGCATCCACCGCATATTCAACGGATATGGCCCCCCGTGACTTTTTCTCGTTCCCGAAACTGAAAAGGCACACGCCGAAAGGACGACGCTGCTCTACAATTGAGGAGATAAAAACGCGGCATCGAAGATGGGAGCTTAACGAGATCACGAAAAATGAATTTTCGAAGCGCTTCGAGGATTGGAAAACAAAGTCGGCACAAGTGTATAATATCCGGTGGGGATTACTTTGCGGGGGACGAAATAGATGATAACTTTTGAAAGACCCAATATTCGTGATACTCTTCGAACAGACGTCGCGAAGGGTAGGTGGGCGGTGGGGTAGCGAGGGACAGAGAGCGGTTCGCTACCTGCGCCAAGTGATGACGATCGAGGCGATGCGCGTTGCGGTCTGCGACGGTTTACTGGCCGTCAGACAGCTGATGGATCTGGCCGTCTCTCCTGGATATAGTGTCGTTCCGGCGAGCACACCTCCCTCCCTCGTCTCTCCCTCCTGTTCTTCGACAATACCCTCCGCCTGGCGCAACAATAACAGCAATTCGGTCGACGACTAAGCAATTGCGGAATTCGCCGACAAGTGGCGTTGTACGTATTTTCAAGTACGTCAGTATCTTTAGCGCGGTTAAGCCGTAGACGGTTTCGAATGCAGGTATAAGATACATCCGGCTTCTCTGCAATGTCCCTCGACAACGGCCTTTATTCGGTCATCGTCGACCTCCACCACCGGATGTCCGGAGCGCTCCTCCTCGTCTTTTAATGAAAATCCCCGACACTGCCGTTCTTTTAAGGCGTCGTACCGTACACGGCGACAACTTTTCACGAGAAATTTTTTTTAACTGTTTTATTTTGCACAATCGACCTATACAGTTACGGGTGCAATTGATACACGTGTTTATTTCGGCGTTTTAGTCACGACCAAAGAAACCACCCGATGATGGCGCTTTTGACATGTTTTAAAATGTGAGGTGATTTAAGCCGTCGTGGTGGGGATATAGTGGATGGGTAAAAGAGGAAAGGGGATGAACGAGTGGATTTGGATGTGGAGAGAGGCGGGAGTGGAATTTAAGGAAGCGTGATTTTGCGACTTCGTCGACTGTCGGGGATATGTTGAGGTCATTATGGATTGTTCGGTTAGAAACATACCCCCGGGGGGGGGAGCATTAAGGATGGTACTGGAAGGACTTTCGATTGGAATCTCTGGATGCGGGCGATGTCGGATTTCTTAGCGGAACCCGGCATAGCTCTATTCCGTAAGTCCGCGTCGGTTTTAAAACGGTTTTGTAAATTGTCAGTTTGTTGTCTACTGTCAGTTTTGATGGACTCTTTTTCAATAGAGGTCTCAGCAGTCCAAATTTGCGGTTGAGGTCCGTTCTTTTGAGACGCGTATGGGTTACGAGAAAATAAAAAAGCGAAATGCAATGGAAACGCTCACTTCGTGTTTTACCTTTTTATAAGCGCACACAATTCAACCGGTCGATGTAATTTTGATACCGAATATTTCAGAAACGACCGAATCTTATCCGTGCAAAGATGTTGACGCACTTAAAAAATATGTACAACGCCACTTGTTGTCGGTAAATTCCGCAATTACTTAGTCGTCGACCCGATATAATAATAAAATAATTGTAGGTTCGCGATGTTTCTGTCTCCTCTCGCTGCTGTTTGGTCTTTCGCCAGACCGGGGTTTCGGCCGCTCGCCATCTTCAGTAGCGCTGTGTTACTGTCACTGTCAGGCACTTTGGATGTTTTTTGGGCATCCTCACTGCAGCACTGTCACTGTGTCACATGTACTGGATAAAAAACGTCCTAACAGTGACAGTGACACAGCGCTACTGAAGATGGCGAGCGGCCGAAACCCCAGTCTAGCAAACCGGCGAGAGGAGACGGAAACATCACGAACCTACAGTATATTCCAACCCCATCGCAGACCACAAAACAGTGATATCGAATTAATAAAATAATTCTATCTAATATCTATAAATGAGTATTGACGGTAGTACGCATCCGACTGGCGGTTGGGTTCCGTTAGAGTTACCGTCTGCAGTGACGTGGCGATAATGGTGACTGGCCATGGGGCGACGCAGACGATGCCGGTGACGAGGAGGAAAGGCTCCGCCGTGTAGAGACATTTCGCGAGCTTTTCGAATTTCAAACTCTGGTACTCGCCGCTCACCGTGAAAACTTCAACGACGTCCACTTCCGCTTTCGCCTCCTTTATACACGTCTCTCCGTTCACCTCGTATACGACCTAACGTATCGGAATTTCGTCTTAATTATTGCGACAAAAAAATTGCGTAATTTTTTTTCTTACCTTCTTCGTGGCCAACAACTTTTATCATAAATTGGCCCAATTTTTAATCGGGCGATTATATGCATATTCGAAATGCTCACACTGCCGCCGGTACTATATTTAAGACGGAAACATATATATATATATATATATATATATATATATATATATATAGTGTCCGAAAATTAACGCAAGATTTGAATCGAACCGTGGCTGCCAAACGTTCATTATTTACGAAATATTGTTCGATAATGAAAACACGTCATTCTATCGTGTAACGCTCCGTTTATAGTGACCCTAAACTATCGGCTGTCGAATGATTTTTTTTTAATACGGTTGCGAACTTTACCGCGAAAAATGGCGGCAAATTGAAAATCTTGCGTTAATTTTCGGACACCCTATACTAGTCTAATTAACCATATTTTTTGTATTTTCAATTCCATTTCGGTTTTGTATTTATTGTATACCGTAAAGAGGTCAGCGTCGACTACCGGGGAGTGAACATCTCGCGCAGTTATCGCGACTCGACCTCACCCCTTCATTCATCGGCGAATCCTTCCAGAGTTTCGGCGTTTGCGATTGGCGCAAGATAGAAAAGTTGTCGTTGGCGCGTACGCGATTCTCGCAGAGGAGAAAACGACAGATACGGAATACGTTAAATAATAAGTGTCGATAATACTGAAGAGGAGGACCTTAATGTTGAAATGCCTGGCGCCGAGGGTGGTTCCCCTCATGTAGAATTTGTTCGATACTGTCTGACGCGGCGCAAGTGATAGCGGAAGACGTAGAGTTATCGGCTGCGCGACCGGAGTACCTCTCTCGCCGTCGCTGCACCACATTTCGGCTGCGAATAAAAAAAAAAAAGACGCAAACCGTGTCCAATATTTATTTCAATATACCGAAGTATTTACGGAAAAATAAATATAAAAAATAGCGCGACTAACTGGATGTTTCGAGCGGCGTACTGTTGAGTATAACTGTAAGACCGGGCGATTTAATATCGATATCTTCCCGACTAGCGACGACTATAGTTATCGGATACCATTCGGCCAGGAGGGCCGGTGAACTGTGAACAACGTTGACGTCCAACATCGGTGTCCTCCTCGATACCATCACGTTCAATAGCGGCTTCATCGCTTCGTATTTTCCAATACCGTCGGTCACACGCCTGCAAAATCGAATTCATTTATACGCACGTTTATAACGCACACGATAATCGATAATTTCTATAATGGAATTAATAAATCCACATACTTGACCATATTTTGTACAATTGTTGTACTATTCGTTTAAAAAGGGCGTCCCGAAATTAACGCAAGATATTTGAATTTGCCACGATTCTCTAATGAAAGTCGAGACGACCGTATTAAAAAAAAAAAACCGTTTGACAGTTTGGGGTCGGTAGAAATGGAGTCGTCACCGTCGGTGTGAAAATGTGCTTCGTCGTTAAAAATTATTTCGTTCAAAAAATCCATATCCACTTGTGTCGACGTTCATAAAAAACTCTCAGGCACCGATTCGATATTGACATTTGACTATTCCGACTGTGGCCGCCGAACTTTCATTATTTTTTAAATATTGTCCAACAATGAAAACGCGTTGTTCTATCGTGTAACGCCCCCCATTTGTACTGACCCTAAACTATCGGCTGTCGAATGGTTTTTTTAATTTGATATACCTGTTTTGTGGTCTGCGAGGGTTGTGGAATACTGTAGGTTCGTGATGTTTCCGTCTCCTCTCACTGCTGTTCGGTCTTTTGCTAGACCGGGTTTTTTGGGCCGCTCGTCATCTTCAGTAGCGCTGTGTCAGTAGTCACTGTTAGCACTTTGGATGATTTTTGGGCATCCTCACTGCCCACTGTCACTTTCACATGTACTGGATAAAAAACGTCCAAAGTGCCTGACAGTGACTACTGACACAGCGCTACTGAAGATGGCGAGCGGCCGAAACCCCGGTCTAGCAAAAGACGAACCGGCGAGAGGAGACGGAAACATCGCGAACCTACAGTATATTCCAACCCCTCGCAGACCACAAAACAGGTATATTGAATGAATTTTAGATTTCTGTGAAATAAGTCTATACAATCTACGGTTTTTTGTAGCCTCACAGTGACTGACACAGCGCTACTGAAGATGGCGAGCGGCCGAAACCCCGGTCTAGCAAAAGACCGAACAGCGGCGAGAGGAGACAGAAACATCACGAACCTACAGTTTTTTTTTTAATACGGTCGCCGGCTTTACTGCGGCAAATTCAAATCTTGCGTTAATTTCGGAACACCCTTTACAATATTTAATTTTTATATCCACTGTAATTCGACTGTATTCGGCTCAATTTAAATACCTGAAATATAATAATTCCGGATAGGTGGTAAGCGATTCACTGTCTTGGCCGGTGAACTTCAAGACAATCGCCTTTGTGCCGTCGGCCGCGACGTCGTCTCCCAAGTAAAGGAGGACTGATGAAATCTAGAATAAATTTCGCTTTTCATTAAAAAACGTACATCGAGACGAATAATAACCGCCCCTGCTTTGAATCGTAAGCGAATAACTGAAGAATAATAAATCGAAGACTACCTGAACTGGTTTGCCGACGTCGAGGAGTGAGTGAGGAAGAAGTTGAATGTCGCAAGTGAAGTCGGCGACAGAAGACGGCGCCAATGAAAGTTCATCGACCGAAGAAACCAACGGGTATTCGCACGCTGATGAACCCGTTTTCACGCACACGCACAATTTCGAAAACGTTATCCTTTCATTCAACTCGAACCTGTAATACGAATATACTCGCCAAAATGATAACGCCGAAATATTGTCAGACCATCAATAATATTCACCTGGATCGAAAGCAACCACTGAACATATCACACACTTCCAAGTTTAAAGTTAATGGCTTTAATTCAAGTTTTCAATAATTATGTTCGAATAAAACCGAAAGGAATTAAGTATAAAAGGGGTGTATTATTTTTTTATTAAGTATTAAAGAGCCTATAAGATTATTAGATACAATTCTCTAATTCAATTTTAAATAAACGAATTTGGGAAGGTTGGCTCAGAATTGTTAATACCGTAAGGTGTAGAAAAATTGTGATGGATTTTTTTTTTTTTAACGGTTTGTATACACGACTGTCGGAAGAGTTAACTCTGTGCGCGTATATATACAGAGTGGTCCGAAAAAATGTATCCACCGTTTAACAGTCCGTACAACTAATTGACGGAGTTGTCTCTCATTTTCGGTGAAATTGTAGCTTAAAGTCCGACTTGAAGAGATATCACACACTGTAGGCGTTCGAAACGGTCCACCGTTAATTAACATCCCAAGCACAAACGGTGCCGCCCAACTGCAACGTGTCCAGTCGGATATTTGGCTCTGTTCGATACTCATTTCGGCCCGTTGCCGTTTTGAACCTCGTTAATGTTTTTCGTACTTAAAATACCGGTTCAAAACTGACTTCCTTTCGTCCAATTCTAAGCCTCGCGCCGGCCACGTCTACTCGAGTAACACAAGGTACACAACTGACACAACAGGACACTGACTATCCGGCGACTGTCGTCCGACAAAACGGAACAACGGTTGTATGGCGCAACTGCTGACCGCAACGTGTTCAGTCGGATATTTGCACATGAATATGTACGATGGATTCTCGAAGTTCATCCAATGTGCGCGGCTTTTGTGCCGATAAACGACGTCCTTTAGTGTTCCCCCCGCAGGTAAAAGTCCCCTCTATGGCCTATCCATCTTCCTGGTAGATTTTGGTCGAGATAAGACCTAAAACGCTTGTATGGCGCGATTGCCGGAACTACAACACTATAACACTACAAAAAATGAGACGACTCCGTCGATTAGTTTGCGAGTTATGAACTTTCAAACGGTGGATACATTTTTTCGGACCACTCTGTATAAAGGAAACGTACATAAGAAACGGTGTAAAAAACGCACCGATTAAGCGTTAATTGTAATATTTACAGTAGCGGGGCGTCGCCGGTTACAGACCTGATCATAATTTGAACAGTCATCATGTTGTAGCAAGCTTTGAGGATAGCCGCCTTGCAGTGTATTCCGGCGCAGAGGTTGGTCATGTCGACGGTTATTAGGCGGTTCTCGTTCGCCATCACTTTCTTCCAGAGGTCGACCGCTTTTCCGACTTCCGACCTGTTCAACGATTCGTCGGCTTCGGGATGCTCACCCTGGCCGACATGAAACGCGAATCGACATAATTTTAGAAGAGGCGTTTTGAGCGGAAAGCTCTCCTGGCCAGAGGAGAGGCCGGGTCTTATTATAATTATTAATAATCAGCGTGAGTAGTGTGTGTGTGTGTGTGTGTGTGTGTGTGTGTGTGACAGACAAATCTGGTCTGGGTGTACCGTGTACCGTGGACAATCATCGTCCAAATCTACCATCTAAATCGTACGCTTTATCCGATATAAATTAGAAAGAAATCTGCCAGAAGCTGTAACGTTTCCTTCAATGGGAAAGGTAAAATTTGATTCCGTATATATTTTTTTTTCTGGTCGATCCTACCGACTCTACGATACAATACCTTTGTAATGGCGTGAAGATTAGCGATAGCTTTGGAGGAATACGACAGCAGCCTGGACGCGACTTCAATGCAGAGGGACACGTATTCGGGTAAGCTCGCCGTCAAATAAGCGCAGTTGAGTGCGATCAATAACAACGAATCCAGGATTTTGCCCCATCTCTCGGCCCGATAGTCCCACAGCATATGTGTTAACAGTCTGAAAATTATCGGCGATATTATAAAAAAAAAACCCCGGCAGGATAATTAAATATAATCGGATTATATATATATTTACTGACGTTAGAGCTTTTCCGTAGTCCTTCGATGTGAAATATTCATCGGCCATCTGTACAACTGGACAAAATAAATAGATACGATAATAATTCCGAATTATTACAATAAGTGATATCTTACCAAAAAGAAAAAAAAAAAAATTACCTAAGTGGCGTCTCATCCTTAAACACCTGTAAGTTTTGAACTGTGATATGGCGTTCCCAAGCAGCCCGATAATTAAGTCCTATCGAAATAGAATATTTATTATAGAAAACGTACGCCGGATTGTAACATATTTCTGTAGGTCCGTGACGTTTCCGTCTCCTCTCGCCGGTTCAGCCTTTTGCTAGACCCGCCATCTTCAGTAGCGGTGTTGTTAGTCACTTTGGAGGCCCAACAAAAGATCCAAAGTTGACTAACACAGCGCTACTGAAGATGGCGGGCGGCCGATCAACCGGTCTAGCGAAAGACCAAATCGGCGGGACGGGACATGTAACATATTTCCTTATGTACTACGCGTTAGGCTATTGAGTCGCGCGCATTAAGTGCAATCTTCTAAAACTGATGTTAAGCTGAACGCCTGCACAAGTACAAACCGAAGCACCGTGCTTCACCGTACACACTCGCATAAATTAATGTCAAACTTTTTTTACCCAATCTCCGTTTCACTTATTAGGTAGGAGCCGTTTACCGAATGAGAGACGCGATGCATTTCAATATACTGCAAGGCCTGTATAGCCTGGCGTTCTTTGTCCGGATCTAAAGGTTCCGCACTCAGTTTGCAGGGTCGCCACGGCCTCTGACCGTAAAATTCCAACGTTTCTATTCCGTCCAATAGATCGACGTCCGGATAACTCTGTACGTCCTGTCGAAATTAAAATGAAATCTTTCAACGTACATAAAAACACTGATATCCGGGGGGGGGAATGAAACAGAATTATCTCGTAAAATTAATGAAAAATTGTAAAACGATAGTCCGAAACAAACTGAACAAATCTGGAGGGCAATATTCCGACGGTCGGCGGCATGTTTGGCAGCGAGCTGGTAATAATATCCGGGATGCTGGGTCTGTACTGCCGGTGAACGCTGTTCGACCATCTCATCGAATAACTCGGCGAATACGCTGAACCTGCGCCGCAAATAACAACCGTTATTAACTGCAGAGACCGAAATTTTAAACGCCCCCGCTTTCTTGTTCATAAATATTGAATCGCTACAATATAATTTACGAATAGCGTTGATTACTGACTGTTTGGCAAGCCAAGCGTGGTGTTGAAATAGTAACTGAGGCGGTCCGGTCCTGTGCCTGTAGTGCTCGATGTGTGCCTTGAATTGGGATATTGCGTCTCTCGCCCTATTGCCGAGAAATAACATCCTGCACACTTTGTACACGATGTAACCGGCTATCGTTTTCACTTCGAACTCATTCGTGTCGGACACCCTCACTTCCAGCAGCTGGCTGTACGCCTCGCAGTAACAGCTGGGAAAAGGTAATACGCTTGAGACCGAAGTAACGGAGGCCAAAAAATAGGGCAGACTCGCTATACGCTTTCAGATTAAAGCGTATTAAATTTGGGTTGTACCCAACTACAGCATGCGAGAAAACAAATTTTATTGTTCTCAATATCGGGGCGGAAAAAGGATTCCGCATACTTAACTGATGACAAACGAAGGAACCGAGTCGAACGGAGGTGGATCACAAAAAGTAGTTTAAATACTGTATTCAAAACCATCAGAGGGCACTAAAAATTACAGTTACAGTTCAATTCTTAGACTGATGTGTCAGTTAAAAAATAATATTAACATTTACGTCGGAGAGAGTTAATAAGGGCAAACGATTAAATTTATATATACAAAAGGGGGGGTACAAAAAAATGTATCCACCGTTTAACAGTCCATAACTTGACAAACTGATTGACGGAATTGTGTCTCATTTTTGGTGAAAGTGTAGCTTAAAGTCCGACTTAAAATACCAGTTCAAAACTGACTTCCTTTCATCGAATGTAAGCCTTGCGCCAGCCACGTTCACTCGAGTAACACAAGGTACAACTAAACACTGACTATCTGGCGACTATCTGACAATACAACGCTTGCCGGAACTACAACACCATAACACCACGAAAAATCGAATTAGTTTGCGTTGTATTGTCAATTGATAATTCGAATACCTGCCGTCATGAGGTCTTGTCTGAGTTCGGAGAGGAAACCCATTTTAAACTGATGCCTCACGTACAAGTACTGGTGCGTCTTTTTGTTCAGGTGTTCCCTGTGCGATTTGATCTGTCTGATTTCGTGCTGGTAATAGCTCAACGCCAGATCGAAAAACGCTTTTTCCAATCTGTAAAAAGTCAACAGAAACGTTAGGCGTTGTTAGGAGGCACGGGTCGCATACTTTGTAATTAAAACGAATTGAAATAAATAAACAGGTTAATACGCTTGTAAAGGATAGAATCTTATCGGATAATAGTATAAACTACCCCAGCATAGAAACCTCCCTCGAGGATGGAGGTTAAGAGTTATCGACTACCCGGGTTAAAAAACAGCGCTTGTATAGAATCTAGAAGGTACCCCATCGGATTCTGGTTAATAGTATAAACTACCCCAGCATAGAAACCTCCCTCTCTCTGGGTTCGAATTGATTTCTGAATTCGGGTCATGAGGTCTTGTCTGAGTTCGGAGGAAACCCATTTTAAACTGATGCCTCACGCTAAGTACTCTCGTTTTTTGTTCACGGTGTACTACCCTGTGCCGAATTGAAATAAATAAACAGGTTAATAGAATCTAGAAGGTGCCCCTATCGGATGCTGGTCAATAGTATAAACTACCCCCAGCATAGAAACCTCCCTCTCTCTCTCTCCGCTCGGTCGGAGGATGGAGGTTGCGCCGAAGGCTAACAAAAACGTTACGTTCCCCCCATGAAAAACTCTCGTTGTTAGGAGGCACGGGTCGCATACTACCCGGGGTTGTAATTAAAACGGCCGAATTGAAATAAATAAACAGGTTAATACGCTTGTAAAAGGATAGAATCTAGAAGGTGCCCCTATCGGATTCTGGTCAATAGTATAAACTACCCCCAGGATATAAACCGCGTGGCCGAGACGCCAATTCTAGGGGTCGT
The DNA here is from genome assembly GCA_019843655.1 of Lethocerus indicus. Taxonomy (NCBI): domain Eukaryota; kingdom Metazoa; phylum Arthropoda; class Insecta; order Hemiptera; family Belostomatidae; genus Lethocerus; species Lethocerus indicus. The sequence goes on along the minus strand of JACDQD010000003.1, from coordinate 34,696,691 downwards.
AATTTAGACAAGACTAAGAATCTGACCTGGCCGTATATCCGTACAAGTTGTCGGTGTGCGGTAGAATGAAGAGAGATTTGCTGGTGAGATCCGCGGCGTGGAATAGCGACGACGCCCTATCGGCGGCAACGACGTCTTCGCCGGTCGGCAGCACCGTCTTATGCTGGATCAAAACAACGCATATCCTGCTATTCCTCCCCTCCAGAGCCAACCTGTACAATACATTTTCGTACAAATTGAACAATTTAATTGATCCTAAATTCTGCATTTTATCTATTTATTCTTCCCGGTTTCCCGGTCGGGGAAATCTAAAAAATAGAATTTTCTAGAATACCGGTAATCCGAGTATGCAGCGCACTATTTTACTAATTACGAGGATGTACTTCTAGCAAATAATGAGGGAGTGAAAACAACGGTCGGGAAGAGATTATAATTGCAAATTTTCCAAACAATTTATCATCGACAAATATGGGATATTTAAGCGAATGAAAATTACAATTTCACCCATAAATAGATGATAGTTTTACTATTGTATTCGTGTATATATTTCGTCATATTTGACGAAAACAGGTATGAGAAACTCAACGGTGCACTCGATATAACACAATTCGACACTCATTTTCGTTTCTAATAACGCATATTACGAACAGAAATTCGACCCTTCGGGGTCAAAATATTATATCTCCCCCGGTTCAACAGCTTATATAGTCGTTTAGATAAAATTCGCGATTGCAAGTTTCGTATTTCATACTCGTCAGAGTAGTAACATATCTGTGCTGGATATGTAGACGATATAGACGATATTTTTTTAACATTTGGCGCGACGCTACTTTGGCCGTTCAACTTCAATTACCAAATATACGTTTCGGCTATTGTCGTGCGTCATGTTTTAACGTAAGCGAGTTACAAGCCGGAAATCTTAAATATCCGGAATATCATTTCTATAATGATAAGAATGAACTATATCTATCTTCCGGACTATAAGAAAAAAATTAAAACTTCAGTTTCTGTCTTTTTTGTTTTTTACAATAACTCATAGTACGTAATAAATACGAAGAAAACGTACAGTCCAAATATGTTGTCGCGACTAAACTTATTTCATTCCTCGTCGATTAATTTGACACTGAATTTTTAATTCCGATAATATTATGTAATGTACACCGAATTCGAGTGAAAATTTACGACTGATCTTAAAATCGATTCAAATTTTTGGATACGTGGAGATGATATAAAATTTTTGGATGATATAAAATGAAATAATATAACGGCGAATTATAAGAATAAAAAAATTATTATTACGATAAAATACTCTGATCGTACGTCGTTTTTTCTATCGCATAATTTTTAGCTTTTATACCTCTAATATTCTGTCGGGTGCGCTAAAAAAATTTCATTTCTCGAAATAAAAATTAGAGTTTATTATTAGAATGAGGTTTACAGTGAATAAGGAAATGAGAGAATACGTACTTGATTGATTGTACTCTGGAAATGCATTCGAGTTTTCTCTGCTCCCAGTGAGGATCGTCCCAGTCGAGATCGTAGAAGACGACTACAACGGCGGGGATAACGGTCAAATGTTTAGTCATCCAGTTGCGTTTCAGTATCCCCTTCGGTATGTGCATGTCGTATTGGCCCCTCTAAAGTCGGTGGGAGAAAAAATATATTCTCTATAAATTAGAATTAGCTGAGTTTATCGTTTATTCGAGAGAGTGGTAAAGCGCCTCCGATACCTTGAGCTTCGGCCTCGGCAAATGATGGGTGGGCGTCAACTGGCGGAAGTGTACCGGCGGCCTGTCCTGCGACCGGCCGTTGACGAGGGCCTCCCAGATCGTTCGGTGGACGGCGTTGTTCAGAGAGTCGAGGCCGCTGACACCGACCAACACCTGCGGCTCAGCGATCAGCTCGACGGGAAATTCGAACTCCTCGTCGACTCTGGGCCGGCACTGGCCCTGGCCGGCCATAATAGCCAGCCGATTTGAAAGACAACTTGGGGCACGGACAGATAGGACAGAATCCAACTGTCCCCGAGCCAAATAACAATGCTCGGTAGGGTACCGAACCGGGGGGTTAGGGCAGATCGAGAGGACGGATTATTATACCTTCAAATGATGACGATACGAGGTCGGATAGAGGATTAGCGACCAAAGAAGGAAGCCGAAATGAACGGACATTTATGTTCCCCTTCCTAAGAGAGGAACAGAACCGACAGACACAGACCAACCTTTCCGTAACCTTCCCACTGTTACCGACGATCGATATCGACTTGAATCGAGATTTGGGCCGGCCCGCTAATGGACTCTCGAATATAATTTTCGACAAAGGGATTCTTTGTTTCACTCTTTACCGCCGACAATAACGGCATTGGGCGTTTTCGTGGAATTTCCGGACGTGTTCTCAGAATTTCTCGGAAATCCTTTGTTCGGGGACCGTGAGGGACGCTCCTGGACGCTCCGGGGTGTCCCAGGACGCTCCGGGGTGTCCCAGGACGCTCCGGAATGTCCCAGGACGCTCCCGGACGCCCCAGAACGCTCCCAGGACGCTCCTGGTCGTCCCAGGACGCTCCCGGACGTTGTCCCAGGACGCTCCGAGGTAGGACGCTCCCAGGACGCTCCTGGACGCTCCCAGGACGCTCCTGAACATCCCAGGACGCTCCCGGACGCCCCAGAACGCTCCCAGGACGCTCCTGGTCCCAGGACGGTCCCATGACGCTCATGGACATCCCAGGACGCTCCTGGACGTCCCAGGACGCTCCTGGACGTCCCAGGACGCTCCTGGTCGTCCCAGGACGCTCCTGGTCGTCCCAGGACGCTCCTGGACATCCCAGGACGCTCCTGGTTGTCCCAGGACGCTCCTGGACGTCCCAGGACGCTCCCAGGACGCTCCCGAACATCCCAGGACGCTCCTGGTCCCAGGACGCTCCTGGTTGTCCCAGGACGCTCGGTTGTCCCAGGACGCTCCCAGGACGCTCCTGCATCCCAGGACGCTCCTGGTCGTCCCAGGACGCTCCTGGACGTCCCAGGACGCTCCTGGACGTCCCAGGACGCTCCTGGTTGTCCCAGGACGCTCCTGGTTGTCCCACGTCCTGGACATCCCAGGACGCTCCCAGGACGCTCCCAGGACGCTGGACGTCCCAGGACGCTCCTGGACGTCCCAGGACGCTCCTGGACGTCCCAGGACGCTCCCAGGACGCTCCTGGACGTCCCAGGACGCTCCTGGACATCCCAGGACGACGCTCCCTGACGTCCCAGGACGCACGAAACTTTGTTCAAATTGGGACCGCCTATAGCTGTGACATATTGTACACTGTACTGACGTGTCACTCTGACAAAGAATAATTGTTAATATATATTTGGCACCTATGTATGGCGAATAGGAGGTGTATCAGTGCGAAATAAAAACGCTTTTTCGTAATCGACCAATTTTACAACAATACTACAATGCGTCGGTACAATTCTTTTTTTTCCCTTCAGACTCTTCTACGTCGGCTGTATCAATTGCAAGGACGCTTTCCTCGATTCGAGAACGTTGTTCGAGTCGGCGACAGCCTCCTTGTCGCTACTGCTCACGGCTAGAAAGTCAGAATTTTCTCTGGGCATCTGAAAAGAGCAGGTCAGAGATTAAAGTCTCTTTTAACAAAAAGAAAAACCCCACGAAACAGTTTGGTCGGTAGATAACTGACACGTGAAATTGTCCTTCATCATGAATTGATCGTTATTGTGAAACGAATCTTTCAGAAAAATGTCGAATCGATCATTTACACAATTCTAAAAATCGAGCGTTTCTTCCCGAAAATTAAATTTAATAAAATCGGACGGTCGTCCCAGGACGCTCCCGGACGTCCCAGAACGCTCTCAGGACGCTCCTGGTCGTCCCAGGACGCTCCTGGTCGTCCCAGGACGCTCCTGGTCGTCCCACGACGCTCCCGGACGTCCCAGGACGCTCCCGGACGCCCGAGAACGCTCCCAGGACACTCCTGGTTTCCCACGACGCTCATGGACATCCCATGACGCTCCCGGACGTCCCAGAACGCTCCTGGTCGTCCCAGGACGCTTCTGGTCGTCGCACGACGCTCATTGACATCCCAGGACGCTCCCGGACGTCCCAGAATGCTCCCAGGACGCTCCTGGTCGTCCCTAGTGCTAATTACTGGAGTGAATTATAGTTAACCCCCCCCAGGTTGTTACTATACCGCTATGTTTGCTATCGGCCGGTATACTGACTGAAAAGAGGGCGGTGACCGCTCCGAGGGCGACTCCGGCCACGATGTCGCTCCAGTGGTGGAAATAGTTGTAGTACCTGCTCAGTGATATATTCCAGACCAGGGTCAACGCCAGGTATTGGAGCGGGCGGACGAACGCCCCTCCGATCGCGTTGTCGCACTTTTCCAAGTACATCTGAAACCCGACATTACGTGTGTGTGTTCGATTAAAGGTGTGACAAGAAAAAGTGGCTTAAAGGGTGTACACCGGTGTGGATACGTACACTGAACCATACGGCGAGGTAGGAAGCGATGCCCGCGTGACCGGAAGGAAACGACAACCTGTAAAGTGGCATTTAAAATTATCAAGGGATTAAATTAAAATTAACGGAAATAAAATGGCCGAGTTGTTGGGACCTGGATTGGCGAACGGCCGAAAGGTTGGTGTTGTTGCATCGGTAGTCGGCGATGAACTGGTCGCCGGGGCGCTGGCCGCAGTCGACGTCGGGCTGGCACATCGACCAGAAGGTCGGCCTCAAACGGGCGGTGGAAAATTTGCTTACGTAAAGGGCGAAAATTATCAACTGGTAGCCCAAGAACATCTGGGCCAGGCATTTGAGACTCCGCTTCCAGTGGATCTTCTGCAGGTAATTCCATCCGGCCACCTGCACACAGTCAATGTTCAACGGTATCAACTAACGCCCAAGAGTGGGATATTTGATATATTGCGAGAAGCTGTTGCGGCCGCATTTTCCGCAACCGGGACAATCTAAGGAAAGGTTTCTTTAGTCCGTAGACTAAAGTCCGCCCTCTGCGAGCTTCCGGGGACATCCAGGAGCGTCCTGGGACGTCTCGGAGCGTCCTGGGACGTCTGGGAGCGTCCTGGGACGTCCCGGAGCGTCCTGGGATGTCCAGGAGCGTCCTGGGACGTCTCGGAGCGTCCTGGGACGTCCCGGAGCGTCCTGGGACGTCCAGGAGCGTCCTGGGACGTCCAGGAGCGTCCTGGGACGTCCAGGAGCGTCCTGGGACGTCCAGGAGCGTCCTGGGACGTCCAGGAGCGCCCTCGGATGTCCAGGAGCGTCCTGGGACGTCCCGGAGCGTCCTGGGATGTCCAGGAGCGTCCTGGGATGTCCAGGAGCGTCCTGGGATGTCGGGGCGTCGGAGCGTCCTGGGATGTCTGGAGCGTCCTGGGATGTCCAGGAGCGTCCTGGGATGTCCAGGAGCGTCCTGGGACGTGTCAAGTACTGGGATGTCCAGGAGCGTCCTGGGATGTCCAGGAGCGTCCTGGGACGTCTCGGAGCATCCTGGGATGTCCAGGAGCGTCCTGGGACGTCTCGGAGCGTCCTGGGACGTCCCGGAGCGTCCTGGGACGTCCCGGAGCGTCCTGGGACGTCCGGGAGCGTACAAAGTGTAGTGTGCCATTTGAGGTGTTGCCGTGAATAATAAATTTCCATTTCCAAATGCGTACTTACGGCCGAAGATGTCAAAATGAAGGGGACGAACATGTAGGCGGCGGTTCCGAAATGTTCCTCCATGTATGGATATCTAATAGAGGTGTCGCTGCAGAAGAACCCCGTCATCTTCGGCTCACCGAAAATCCAGGCGTAAACGGCCGACATGATGTTGCCGTTCGGTGCACCGGTTTTTCTTTTACACCTTCGGCCCTCCATAAGCTTTTATATTTCCTTTCTAATTGAACTCGGCTTCGTTATTTTCCCTTATCTCCATTCCAAACCGACACTTGTCAATTGTCCCGCGCTATAATTGTTCCCAGAAGTTCAGCCGTAATTATACATTTTCCCTAATGGACATTTCCTTCGATAGTATCCCAGGGATGTATTCTGTGGGGGGGGGGGGTCTTATAACTTATAAAAGTTTTAGCTTAGCCTAAAGCTTTTAGGCCGAAATTTTAGCTAATCACAACGACAGAAAGGCCATCGTTTCAACACCAGAAGAATTCAGCTCTGAAATACAAAAACTTTGGAACTTTTGAATAGAAGATTGAAATTCCGGTTGATTCGAGGAGGTGCAAATCAATTTCCAGAGCTGTATTGCGCTAAAATACCAATATTTTCGGAAATATATTTGTCCAACATTTGAATTCGTGTTTTTCGATCCACCCAGTCATGTGAGAATTGTTTGTACCTTAAGACGATAAAACCGGTTTCGGCCGCTCGCCATCTTCAGTAGCGCTGTGTGTTAGCCACTGTTGACGGCACTTTGGACGCCAAAGTATTTCTGTACCGACAGTGAAAGTGGACACAGTGACAGTGAGGATGGCCAAAAAACCACGCCCAAAGTGTCAAAAGAGTGACACGGCGCTACTGAAGATGGCGAGCGGCCGAAACCGCTCTAGCAGAAGACCGAACCGCCAGCGAGAGGAGACAGAAGCACCACGAAAACTACGGTATTCCTCAACCCCTCGCAGACCACAAAACAGGTATATTAAATTAAATAGTTTATTATTCGTATATCGTTAAATATATACACACATAGCGCGGGCGAGTAAAATTTACAAAACGTCGACTATTATTTATTCCGATCGAGTTTTTCGTCCTTTCGTATCGGGAATTTCTAAGTTTGAACTGTGAATTGTTAATACATCGCTATCCAGCCAGAATTTAAAGGGGAGATTATAAAATACGGCGTAAAATTATAAAGATGGCCGCCGATCGTCTTATCAGTGTCGCCAACGTCTGTAGAGCGTTATATTTTCAGATTGCGTATACGAAAAGTCGAAACGTATAGGAAACGTATAGGAAAAAATTTCGTCCTATTTGTACCGCGTCGGTCAGTTCGGAAAAAAAAAAAATTCGAAACTATAAATTCGCAGATTATCTTTGACTGGGAAAAATGACAAGTTGCCGTTCCATATTATTAGCGCAGTCGGTGCTGAATTTTCCGAGATCCGAAAAAAAAAAATATTTCGCGTGCTACGATTATTGTGGATAGCGTTTTTTTTTTTTTAGCGTAATATAGGTTTTAAAAATAAAATAATTGCCGCAGTGGGGGAGGGGCCAAAAAACGGGCCCGTAACCGACGGTATTTACACTGTATCGTATAGTCGTCCGAGCGCCGATTAGAGGAAAATTGTTTTAAAAAAAAAAATAATTCGTGAATATATTCTCGCGGGGATACAATTTATTATTTACAATTTTACAATTTACAATTTTACAATTTATTTATATTTATTATATTTGAATGGAGGTAAATTTTTTCGGGGGAAACGGGAAAAAAATTGGTAACAGTCTGTTTGTTGCCGTTTCCACTGCCTTCGTCTTCAGGCTGTTTGACCAACCGTAAAAGTGTCAGTTTTGTACAGTGTTTTGTACAGTTTGAGCGGTTGATTATGCGGCCGCTAATTGGGCCGGCCGTCTGATCTGCGCGAATCCGCCGATCCCGTTAATGGTCCAGATGGAGGCGACGGACGAAGCCTCGCCTTCGGCAATCGGCGCGGCGCCGCCGGACGTCGTCCAGAAGGAATCGTCGTCGTCGCCGCCGCCGCCGCCAAGGGTCGATTTGGCCTCGCTTGTCGGCCAACTGAAAAGCGCCTCGTTCAGAGAAGTCTACAGGGCTTTGAACAAGATCAGGAGCCACGTCGGACAGACCACCGAGACGGGACTCGGCAGGCTGGTCGAGGCAAACGGTTTCAAATATCTGATCAAATTTCTCGCCTGCTCCAACGAGGACATACTCAATCTCACGCTGGGCGTACTCGCCGCCTGCTTCAACAGGAGGATATCCAATCAGGAGATCAAAAAAGAGGTATTCTCGCTCTGTAGGTTTGGCCGGTTTCGGCCGCTCGCCATCTTCAGTAGCGCGGTGTCAGTCACCGTTAGCACTTTGGGTGTTTTTTGGCCATCCTCACTGTCACTGTGTCACATGTACTGTAATGTCTGTCAGTATGTCAGTCGTTAATACTGTAGGTTCGTGATGTTTCTGTCTCCTCTCGCCGGTTCGGTCTTTCGCCAGACCGGGGTTTCGGCCGCTCGCCATCTTCAGTAGCGCTGTGTCAGTCACCGTAAGCACTTTGGGTGTTTTTTGGCCATCCTCACCGCACTGTCACTGTGTCACATGTACTGTAATGTCTGTCAGTATGTCAGTCGTTTATATATATATATATATATATATATATATATATATATATATGTGTTCTGTTATTTGATATACCTGTTTTGTGGTCTGTGAGCGGTTGGAATACTGTAGGTTCGTGATGTTTCTGTCTCCTCTCGCTGCTGTTTGGTCTTTTGCTAGACCAGGGTTTCGGCCGCTCGCCATCTTCAGTAGCGCTGTGTTAGTCACTGTTAGCACTTTGGGTGTTTTTTGGCCATCCTCACGGCACTGTCACTGTGTCACATGTACTGTAATGTCTGTCAGTATGTCGGTCATTTATATATATATGTGTTCTGTTATTGTTATTGGGTATATACCTGTTTTGTGTCAGATGTCAGAAGGAGAGGTGTGATCCTTTAACAGGATTATAGGTATAATTTTTTCTCATTTATAATGTTGTTTTCTTATGTTTGAAGATTTCGGTTTTCTATAATATCCAATTCTTTTCCTTTTATGTGTCACTGTTTTGTATTTTATGGTCTGATCTGTTCCTGTATCTGTCCTCAAATATAGGTCTGTCGGGGTCTGGATTTAGAAAAGAGTTGATTGTTTTGATTTTTGCGGATAACGGGCTGTCGGCCACTCTGGTCCCCCACTCCAGTAACTAGCTGTCGGCCACTAGTAACTAGCACTAGCTTATTGTCTAGCGATAAACTAGTTTTTCGGATTACTCACTGAATGCGGTTACGAAGCGGTTCGGACGAGAATCCAATGTATCCATCCATCCGTTTAAATAGCCCCAATATCTGCCAATAATGCCTTGCGAATGAACGAATGAATGATCCGTTTAAATAATTTATTATTCTATTTACAATTTATAGAGACGACGATTACGATTTATAAATAAGTAGGAAAAAAAAAATGGTAGAAATCGGGCCGAGAGAGAACAAACCCCAGGCTTCCGAAGAGCACGATGCTCGTCAACTTCTTCTGGACCGGACACTCTACGCTAACTGAAAGCTACTGAAGATCAAGAACGGCCGGAAACCGGTTCAGTAAATTAGCCGACCAGAGTCGAGCATAGACGTGCGCGCTATTAATTAAGTATGCCCGATACTAATAAATATCAACAATATTAGTTCACCGTAGGTTTCTGTCTCCTCTCGCTGGTTCTGTCTTTCGCTAGACCGGTTTCGGCCGCTCGCCATCTTCAGTAGCGCTGTGTCAGTCACCGTCGGCACTTTGGATGTTTTTCGGGGGCATCCTCACTGCAGCACTGTGTCGCCGTCACTTGTACTATTTTTTGTACACGGCGCAAATGACAGTGACAGTGGGCAGTGAGGATGTCCGAAAAACATCCAAAGTGCCAACAGCGTAGTTAAAAGTTTATTAAACAAGCAGAAAATTGTTGTAATGTTGATATTCGGCTCTTTGGCCAATAAGTTGGCCGACCACTGGCCAAAACTCGACGTAAATTTTACAGTCGAAAAACTATATCGCATTGTGCTTATGACGCAGGTCTTGAAGTACGGTATAACGTCCAAGGTCGTCGCAATTTTACAAAATGTAAACAACGACAATACTCAAAAAAAAGTGTGTACACTGATCGGCAATTTGGCGCGCGCTCTGAATTTGGCCGGCGAGTTGCACAGATCGAACGTCACGTTGGCCATTCTACCGATATTGTACAATTCGAAGAATACCGCCGTCCAACAGGCCGCCGTCAAAGCTCTCAGGTAATCCTATTTACGGGCTCGTCCCCCCGTTACTTACGGTCGTTAAAAAATATCCCACCATCGTCTCCTATGTACGCATTAATCCTGTTGTCATTACGTTGCAGATTAATCTGGGAGGCGAATACAAATCACGTCGATTTGTTCATGCTGAAAGCCGGAGCCATAAAAGCTGTCGCGAGCCTTCTCGGTTCTAACGATGAAATGGTAAGTAATTTGATATATATACCTGTTTTGTGGTCTGCGACGGGTTGGAATATACTGTAGGTTCGTGATGTTTCCGTCTCCTCTCGCCGGTTCGGTCTTTCGCTAGACCGGGGGGTTTCGGCCGCTCGCCATCTTCAGTAGCACTGTGTCAGTAGTCACCGTTAGCACTTTGGATGTTTTTTGGGGGCATCCTCACTGCCCACTGTCACTGTGTCACATGTACTGTAGTGTCTGTCAGTTTGTCAGTCGTTTATATATATATATGTGTTCTGTTATTGTTATTGGGGGGTGTTATGTTTGTCTTCGGATTTTGTCAATCCGTTTTTTCTACGGTGTGAGTCAAATTTGCCCCTTATAATCCTATTAAAGGACCACACCATCCCCTTCCGACAATCTGACTCACGCTTAGAAAAACGGATCCAAACCGCTTATCCAAAGTGCTAACAGTGACTACTGACACAGCGCTACTGAAGATGGCGAGCGGCCGAAACCCCCCGGTCTAGCAAAAGACCAAACCTCAGCGAGAGGAGACAGAAACATCACGAACCTACAGAAATGGTAAGTGTACGTTCAACGGGCTGAACCTTGTCTCTCTCTCTCTACGCTGTCGACTCACTTTATATCATTCGGACTTTAGATATATATATATCGTTATTCGACGCTTAGACGAATTCCGACTTTGGCGAACCAGAAATATCCGAAAGTTACGGGCTATCGTTCGTCTGACATTAGAAATATCAAAAATACGATTTTCAGTCAATGTATAGAAAGTGAAACAAATTACAAGATCATTAGCATACAATAGAACATTTGCAGGCCCCTAGACAAATACAGTTAATATAAGCTTTCATTTTAAAAACGATGGAGCCATTTGATAAAGATACATAAAAGTGTATAAAACTAGCTTGTTTTATTATGCGCGTGACATGCGACAACGGATCAAAGCTATTAACAATTTCTGTCTTATATTTAAATTTTGATGCGTTGTATGATCTGTGTTTTTATTACTTTGATTACTGTTTTCTTATTCAAAATATGTGTACTACAGTTTATAGTTGTTATGGAAACAAATTTGTTTCACTTGGTCATCGGATTAAATAATTTAAAGAGTCTATTTTTATTAATTTAATGCGATTGCCGGTTGACTGCACGTGACTTTTGTATCAAAACGGTTGTTAATACGTAATTGGTAATCTCTTATTAATGCGATCGTATCATCGTTACAATAATAAACGCGTAATTGCAACTATGTTAAGACTCGACTATGTTATTTTAATCGCATTAATTAAAGTTTTTTTTTCTTTATTTGCGCAGTTGGTGTTAAAGGTCCTTTCAGCCCTTGCCAGTTTCACAAAAGTATGTAAGGATCCCGTAGCGGAACAGGTAACAATTTTACAGAATTAAACAAATTCATCGGTTTGTGCTTGCGCTCAGAAGAGAAATATGCCGCGCAGATGAAGTTTAACGATACGTATCGAATTCTTAGATAAGGGGCAGCAGCGGAACTGGCTACGCGGAAATACTTTCAAAAATGCCTCTACCCATTGTCAGCGTACTGGTCTACAATCTGAGCAATTCGCCGCCGGCGAGGGTTGAACTGTGCAGAGCCGGAGTCGTTCCGTCCATTATTAAAAAATTGGAAGAGGGAGAAATTGATTCGTGTGAGTATTTAAATTATTTCGCCCCCCCCCCCCCCCCCTCCATCCCCCTTCTTTCCGGTTTCGATCTCGGATCGTTACAAAGTACACAGTATATATAATAGGTAAAACGAATTTCAACAGACGCACGTTTACAAAATTTCAATTTACAATACTTTGTTAACTGCGATGGTCGGAAGAGATATTATATTCTCGAGTATTTGTGGAGAAAGAAATTTCGAATACTCGCCGTACTTTGTTAGTATAATATATAGTAGAAGCTATTACTGCAATTTATTATTTATCGTCAACGTTTATTATTAACGGAGCAGCCGTCGACGATATACAGCTGAAAGGTCACTGCCGACTGTTGGCCGTGACCTGTGACCTCGAAAGGTGTTCGAAAGGTGAAGGAAAAAATTTCAACTTTTTTAAAATTCTACCACAGTTTTAATACATATACGTAGGCGATACTGACTAGACATATTTTTATTCACAATGAGCAAGTATACAGGAATTCGAAAGAAAATTTATTATGTAAAGTGTTTATTGATTAATATCGAGTAATATATAAAATAAAATTAGGGATTTATTAAAAGACAATAAATGGTTCCCTTTAGGAAACCGGTTTTATATATATATATATTACGAGTGCAATTTGCAAATTTGGCACAAATTGACGGTTCAAGTCCATCCGGGTGAATAATCTCAGGCGTACGACATTTGCCAACAGTCGTCAGCTCATATAACTTAGTCCGTAAGTTAAGGGTGAGGCGCGATAGTGAGTCACACGTGTTGTAAATATTGCAAAGTATATAGTGGTCCGATTTCGATATGATTTTCTAATATAAATGAACTACGTTTATCTCTATATATAATGAATTTATTTTAAGAAGATCGCCAAATTATTAGGAGCGTAGGAATGAAATGTTTAGATAATGTTTGCGAATACATGAAACTACGATGACCGCTAGGACTTGAGGTTCGATTCTAGATGCGGCGGATATAAAATGAATCTGTACTGTGTACTGGGTCAACGGAACGTAAAAAAAAATAAAAAATATTTAAATATTAAAGATCGGTAGTTATAATAACATAAAAATGAGCAAAAATATCAATAATAATAAAGTATATACAAAAAATCTAATATAATTAGAAATGATTACAGGACTCTGAGATGGTTACGACTTTTTCCCTTTAAAGATAATGCCTATTTACATTTGTATACGATTTTTTCAATCTTGTAAATTTAATTGAAATATTGATAATTTGGTGTTGTTCTATTTATTATTATAAGCTTCTATTGTCTTGTTGTATTTGAAATGTGAGACAGATTTGATCACGGCACTGTGCAAGTTGTGCTGGGAGTCAATGGCTCGCGCCAGCCTGCGTACGACTCCGAACGGCTTTCAAACACTCCTCTCTATATTGACCAATTCGACAGCCAAGGATTTGCACCACAAAGTACTATCGGCCATCACTCAGTTCAACTACGACGAACAGAGCATCTTGGTTAATATTTATCCATTATTTTATTTTATTTTTTTTTTCTTAATTCTGCCTATAAGTAAATAAAATGTTTTTTTGCCGTATCAAATTGAAAAAAAAGGTATCCTTTCGGTTCGAAGAGAATAATAGCCTGATGAGCGTTGTCTGTTTTAATTAATCGCCTTCTTATTGTCGAGTAAAAAAGACGCTTGAAATATACCGGCGCAGTTTTTTTTTTAATTAATTAATTGCGATTGTTTGTTTGTTTAGATAATGGTGCAAGCCGGGCTGATCGGTATTCTAGTCGAAATGTTAAACGATTTTGTGAAAGGTCACGGAACCGACCATCAGTCCGGCGTTAAATTATGGCCCAATGGTTGGTGCCTTTCTTCCGAATCACTAGAAATTCCTCAGCATTCGTGCACGCTTTATTCAGCCGTCAACGTAGTACTTGGTGTTTCAAGAGATCTGACCACATTCGAAATTAGGTCCCATTGCGTACGTACATTGAAATTTAAACGTATATATTTTATTGTTAATTACATTTTAACGTGATATATATATATATATATATATATATATATATATATACACGCATAAATACATTTTGGCATGTGTGACGATTGTTGCATTTCATTTGTTGAGAAAATTGACTCGAGACTATTGCCGACTCGGCAGCAGATGAATGTTGGACATTCGTTGCCCCAAATTTGATGACATAAATAGGTGACAATGAAATGGCTACATTGTTAAAACTGGGCTGTCTTGGTGTATATATATATATATATATATATATATATATATATATATATATATATAATGGACATAATGGAGGTGTGAAATATATATCGTCCTACGAGTGGCGGAAATGATACCATATTTACGGCCGTTAACAGTTGTATCGTTGATCATTTTAAAAATCGCCTCCTTAGACACACCGGTCGACGCGTCAGATAATATTTTCTGAAAAGACGCGATCGTAAATTGACCGTGCTCGTTTATTCAAATATTTAATAAATATATTGCGGCGATTTAAACCGAAATTTTCAAAAATTGGTCGGGCGAAATTAATGACGATTTTGTTTTCATGCGATCCGATGTTGGATTATTAACACGTTGAGTCATCGGTGACTGACAGTGTAAAGTATGATAGAGAAACTAGAAAATTTACATTGTTTCAAGTTGTTGTCTAAAATTTATTTAAAGTCCTCTCAATTTTCATTTATTACGGGATTTCATTATTAATGTATTTAAACATTTTTTCGGAAAATTTTAATGGATTTTATTAAAACAGGGTAAACGTAAAAATGGTTGTATCACTCGCAAGTATCGCAAGATGTTACAACTTGTTTGGTAAACTTTTCTGCCGCACTGTGCCGCATTTTCTTCGTACGTTTGAACACTCGCATCGAGTAAATTTCAATATGCTAGTAGTGCGCTTCTCACATTGCTGTACCTCGATACCAGCCAATGTGGCCCAATCGTGCGGCACTCAACGTGTTGACGGATTAAATAAAGAATTTGACACCGCACTCCGTCCATGCCGTAGCCCCTAATCTGAGCCGATTCAATTCCGAAAGTGATACTCGACTCTAACCCGACAGATTAGACGCAATTGAGTATTGCACTATTTTTCGTGTTCACTGTTATCGTCGTACCATCTGACATTGTAGAGACGTTTAATTAATATACGCGCCGTCGCTGTGTTCCAGATTGAGGGGAGAAACTGTGATAAAAAGTACGTTGATAGCCTAATTTTAGATATCTTTACACATCTCGCCTATCAGAACATGCTCCTACGACCTTTGGCCTCGAGAACGACAATTTCCGCACTGCTCGACTATTTGGTCTATATGTGGTATCCTCACAATACCAAAAATTATACGAAAGCCGCCAAAACACTGAGCGCTGTCGTCGCGTAAGTTTTTTCAATCTTTTACTCACTTCGATTCGTACATTAGACGTGTCGAATTTTTCTCAAGAATCGCTCACCCCCCCGATGTAAATTACAGAAATAACCGAGGTGTAAAATAAAGGTAATAGGTGGAGATAGAGCGGATAGAATCCCACCGCGTGATGACTTTGTATAGCTCAAATCGTTGGTGGTGAGTGCCGGCCTCTCTCTACATTACACACACTTTAATGAATATTTCGATATATATTTCGAGTACCTATACCCTGTATAGGTTTATACGGGGCACAAAATAAGGATGCGTTTTGCGATCGACCAAAGACCGTGTTTTACATTACAAAATGATTAATTTGTCATTTGTGCCAGGTGTTTCCTAAGTCGGTTAACGTTATCGAGACTCGTTGTTTACTTAGAAAATATTATATTTAAGCGGAAAATAAACCTGACATTAACGCCTAAAGCTGGCGTTTAGGAGCTGTAATCGTTTAATCGGTTGCGGTATTTGCAGTAGAATGAAAATTGAGGCCGCCGCATCAGCGCGGACTTAATTCCGGGTGTCGCACCGATCTTTCGTTTAATCGCACGTCGCAACAAACACAAAATTGAACTCGATATCGATGTATATATATATAAAACGTTTTGTCGTCGGGCAGGTGCAAGAATTATTACAGCAGCCTTTTGGACGACGAGAGTGTACTACTTATTCACCGTGAACTGTGCCGGCCGAAGCATTCGGCCGATTGCCAACAGTGTTTGAGAATGGCGAAGACGGGCAAATCTCTGCTCAGCGACGCGTCGTTGGCCGCCCATTCCGGTCTCGGCGAGGGCGAAATGTACTACAAACTGTCAATAGCAGCCGACCACGTCAAGTCTTCAGTTGCTCTGACCGTACCGCACATTATCAAGTCGGTCCATCGCATCTAACAATATTAACGCTTCTAGCGAATTTATTTTCAGTCGCACGTCTTTATATATATATATATACACACAGTTATACGAGATCTGTTCAAAAAGTATCATGAAAAATAAGTATATTCAATCTACAGTTTTTTTGTAGCCTCACGTTCGTACGCACGTATGCGTCAGTTATGCCGACAATTTCAGCCGTTGTGAATGTTCGGTCAATCTTCTAAAAGACGCTTTTCTTGAACGTTTTTTCGGTAACCCATTGCAAAAAAACGGATCGTAGAATCTGTGTCAAATTTTGTGTGAAAAACGAAATTGAGTGCGCGGAAGCCGGTATACGGTGAAGAAGAGCTACGTTAGACCGAAGCGACGTTTATAAAATGTTTTCGGAGGGACACGAAGATGTGAACGATGAAGGGCTTATAATTGGTGAGATAAAAAAACGCGGCGTCGAAGACGGATTTTTAACGAGATCGCGAAAAATGAATTTTCGAAGCGCTTCGAGGATTGGCAAAAAAATCGTCGGCGCAAGTGTATAATATCCGGTGGGGAAATAAATAAATAATTTTTGAAAAAAACCTAAAATTCGGGATATTTTTTTGAACAGACCTCATATACTGATTACGATTTTGATTAGAGATATGTTTAAGAGGCATTTATTTTTCGTCAAAAGAAAAAGAGATTGCCCAATACTCCTTTCAATGAGAGATGTGATCTTGCCGTACAGTCACTGTAATTTGATCAATTGAAGTTATTCGATATTCCGAGATAATAAAATAATGTTGTCTATAGTTTCATCTATGTACTTTAGGGAACCCGGTATGCTGCACAACCTTCTCATCGGGCATAGCACATTGAAAACTCTACTGGATTCTTTAGATACTCGGATAGAAGAGGCCGTCCCTTCGCTCCGCGAACTGTTCAATACCTTGGCCATCACAAATAAACAAACTCAAGTACAGGTACCTGTCCGTTTGTTTCTTCTTCTTATTTCGTTAACTGTAAGTATCTGTTACTTTTCTACGATATATGTCAAATTAATATCGGTTATTTTTTTTTTATGGCGTACGCATTTTACGTTACGGGGTTCCGCCAAGAAAAAAAAACACAAAAATGTGTGTCACACACACATTAGTCGTGCATAACTCATTATTAGGCACTGTCGGGATGATCTACATATGTATATAATACAACTAAGTAATTGCGGAATTCACCGACAAGTGGCGTTGTACATATTTTTAAGTGCGTCAACATCTTTGCACAGATAAGCGGTTTCGAATGCGCGTATAAGATACATTCGGCGTCTCTGCAATGTCCCTCGTCGAACTATGGCGATCCGAATCAATAACGGCCTTTATTCGGTCATCGTCGACCTCCACTGGACGTCCGGAAAAATACCGCCATCCGAATTTTGCAAACCGGTACCGACACTGCCGTTCTTTTAAGCTTCATCAACTTTTATGAGCCCGCGAGCCGTTAACACCTTCGTGAAAATAAAAAGCAAAAATTTGACGGAAACGCCACTTCGGTTCAACCGGTCGATGTAATTTCGATACCGAATGTTTCAGAAAGGACCGAATAATAACGTATCGAAGAATCTTATCCGTGCAAAGATGTTGACGTACTTAAAAATATGTACGACGCCACTTGTCGGTGAATTCCGCAATTACTTAGTCGTCAAACCGATATATATTTTTGTATTCGATTCTCTCTACTGTCGCCATATATCGTCTTCATGATGTCTCGTTTTAATCGGCTCACATCTATACTAGACTTGCCAGCGGTGTAACGCCGCGACTAAAGAGAAGAAGGAGGAAAACGTTACGTTCGTGTTGGACGACGGCGGCGAGGTTGGCGCCAACAAGGAATGGTTGGCGCGCAACTGTCCCGTTTTCGAGGCGATGTTCAGTGGAGCGTTCAAAGAGTCGCAGGAGAGGAGCGTGAGGCTGACCGAGGTGTCGGCCGACTGCCTTCGCCACCTGACCGGCCTGGTCGACGGCTACTGCCCGTGCCTGCTGCCGGCGCGCCTCGACACACTCCTCGAGCTGGTCACCGTCGCCGACAGGTTCCTCTTACCGTCGCTTGTCGACTCCCTGCTCGGCTACATAGTCAACGTGTCGCTAACGCACAAGACGGCACACAGCGTATACGAGTGGGGCCTCCGCGTCGGACCCACACTACCGGCCACTTCGCACGTCGCCACAACCGCCATTGTCTACGTCTTCACCTCGGATATGCCCTCTCACCACAGGATAGAGGCGGTGCAAAACATTTTGGCCGGCGAATGCAGACAACATTTTAAACACGATCTCACCTTTATGGTTATATCTGAACTGCAGTCCTATTGTAAACAGAACAAGGTCAAGTGCATAGTCTAAAAATTGTTGTCGTAGAAAGTTTCTTATAGAAATACATATGAATGTGTGTGTGTGCGTGTGTTTCTCCAATAAACAGAAAGGGAGAAAGAAAATATCAATTATATGCATTTTGGGTTCAGATATTTATGCATATTCTTTATATATATGAGAGATAATGTGTATATGCGGTATAATTTAAAATACATCTCGCTATTATAGTACCAACTTATAGAAGTGTGGTGTGAAGGTAATAAATATTCTACACTATGATAATTATTATAAATATTGAATACTACACTGTCTCAACAAATAACCGATACTTTTTATTTATCGTAATATATAATCTGTGATGATCTACGATTTAATTACGGACGGTTTAGTCCTGTACATTTTACATGCCGTGCAAATTTCGGAGAAGGATATTTAAATTACAGACTGTATTGTATTGAATATATTGTATATCGGTGTGTGTGTGTGTTAAAGCTAATATGTAAATGAACTGTACAGATTTAATAGAATCCCGATAACTCGTATGTCGTGTTTCCTTTTAAGAGAACATAACACGGAATGTTACATTTTTCTTGACCATTTTGTGGAAATTATAAACTTTTTTTTTTTTTTAAAAGGCAATTAATTCGATAGTTGTATTTATTATTAAAACTAGTGGTACGGGCTAATTGCGCGTAGTTCGTGTGCTTCTTGAGTAAGGATGATTGTTAAATATTAAAAGAGTTGCTTGGATAGAATCGCGTTTCGCTCTAAGATATTTTGAATTGTTGGGAGTTTAAGTTTTATTTTTAATGCTAACCAGTAGATTCGTTGTAATTGCCTTTTATCTTTTTTTTTTTTTTTTTTTTTTTTTTTTGTATGTAAACAAAGAAAATTACTCTGGAACCTATCACTTATTATTCGGGTAACAATTTGCAGAAATAATTATTTCGCCGTATTGTAAATAAAGAGACAGAAAGTTGATGCTGTGTTCATTTTAAATTT
This sequence comes from Lethocerus indicus, assembly GCA_019843655.1. Taxonomy (NCBI): domain Eukaryota; kingdom Metazoa; phylum Arthropoda; class Insecta; order Hemiptera; family Belostomatidae; genus Lethocerus; species Lethocerus indicus. The sequence continues at coordinate 34,677,207 of JACDQD010000003.1, read as the reverse complement.
TCAGTAATGAAAAATGACTGGGATTCACGCGTCGCATTTCGGCCATTTATTGAGGGATAATACCGACGTCGTAGACTTCTTCGTTACCTCTGGTATTGGGGGATTAACGGGACTTACGGGACTAGAGCTATGGGATTACGCCGAGAAATCCGACATCGCCCGCATCCGGAGATTCCGGTCGTAAGTCCTTCCAGTACCATCCTTAATGCTCCCCCCGGGGTATGTTTCTAACCGAACAATCCACAATGACCTCAACATACCCCGCCGACAGTCGGGAAATCGTAAAATCCCATTTCCCGAAGTTCCCGGCCCGAGGAAAGTGTCCACCGTTGGGTGCGGTTTCTTTTATCGAGTCCTCCGCTCACGAAACAATACACCCGACCGTTGTACCAATAACTATAAGTAGTCGATTGTACAAAAATAAATGGGATAAAAATTAAACGGGTAACATTAATCGGGAATACATTAAATATATATCGCAATGTTATCGGATAGAGAATTAGCGTATTTATTACCGTCTGTAGCGAGTGTGCGGTGTTAACAAGTTGTAAATTGTATTTTGTAATTTAAAAAAAAAATGTTAATCTTCACGCCCGTCAATATTCTGTAAGGTGGTACGCCATCAGCCGAATTTCACCAAATTGAGCGAACGTTATTTTTCAACACATAGCTTTATTTTACTTGCACGGTGGTGTTTAAAAATTGCCATTTATAAAATATAACTCATTTCGAATTGTGTAATTATATTTCCTCGAGTGTAAATAAAAGTATTTGAAAAAGGACTAAATGTAAATTGGTTATTCGGGTAAATTAGGATTTCCCCGATAGACGGATAGTTAATGTTTATAATTGATTTTAGAGCGATAGCCCGGCCCTAAGGTATTTACTGTTGATAATGTCGGAAAGCAGTGATGAAGGTAAATTAACTAGTATTTGGACAATCGCGTTAGTCGAATAACCGGTACGTTATAATTAATATAAAACTTAAAATTTAATATTAATTTTTAGAAATTATTTCACCCTCGGGAAAGGACAGAACAGGACCGTTTAGTTCCTGAAGTGAAGAAGAAATAGTGACTGATGATTTTTTAAAAAAATCACAACAATATACGTCTTCGGGGGAAATATCCAAAAAGTGGGAAAGATTAAATGGAATTTCGGGGAAAAAGATATTGTACTTGCACAAAAAATTAGGGCGAAGAAGAAAGAAAGAATATTTTTTGAGAGAAGTTTCGGGGGGTTTGGGAGATTTAAAAAATGTATCGAATCGCATAAATTATGTTTCATAAATGTTCATAAAGTAGTTTGTTTTTTTTAATTTGAAGCTTCTTAAATTATGTTGAATGGACTTGGCCGGCTCGAAATTTTATAACGAATCCGGTTGTCAATTTTGGACAAAGTGGCCCGACTCAATTCTTGATAAGAAAACGCATATATTAATTCGCTTGATAATTGCCACTATTCTATAATAGGAACTATAAATTTAAGCCGTCCGACTCATTACTATCATATAGGTGTTTTTTTTAAATTCATCCAAACGCAAACCTTTAAAATATCTCGATTTGAAGGTGAATGGACTTGGGCCACTTTGAAAATAAACAAATGGGAAAGTGAAAGGTTTTTCTTTTTTTTTTTTAACAATTTGCAACAACGTTTATTTCAATAATACACCCAATCGAGCCAACGACGCCGTGGAGAGACATTTTTCCAAAATTTTCATTAAGACAGTGGTAATAAAACATGTGGACTACAAAATGCTGTTTTAATTAGTAGATTTTAGACGTTTGTTTCATACCGCAGACCGATAATGTCCGTTATCGGATAATGCGTGTATCGGTTCGGTCTTTTGCCAGAGACCGGTGTTTCGGCCTCTCGCCATCTTCAGTAGCGCCATCGTCAGTCGCTGTTGGATGTTTTCGGGGCGCATCCTCACTGTCACTGTGCCACTTGTACTGTGACAATAAACCGTGTATTGTACTAAAATTTTTTAAGGTAAATTTCCTGGTGTTTCCGTCTTCTCCTCTCGCCGGTCTCGTCTTTTGCCAGAGACCGGTATTTCGGCCTCTCGCCATCTTCAGTAGCGCCATCGTCAGTCGCTGTTTGCACTTTGGGGATGTTTTCGGGGGCGCATCCTCACTGTCACTGTGCCACCTGTACTGGCGACCGGCCGAAACCGATCTAGTAAAAGACCATTACTATTAATTTGATATACCTGTTTTGTTGTCTGCGAGGGGTTGGAATATACTGTAGTTTCGTGATGTTTCCGTCTCATCTCGCCGCTGTTCGGTCTTTTGCTAGACCGGGGGGTTTCGGCCGCTCGCCATCTTCAGTAGCGCTGTGTCAGTAGTCACCGTCAGCACTTTGGGGACGTTTTTTGGGGCATCCTCGACAGTACATGTGACACAGTGACAGTGGGCAGTGAGGATGCCCAAAAACATCCAAAGTGACTAACACAGCGCTACTGAAGATGGCGAGCGGCCGAAACCCCGGTCTAGCAAAAGACCTAACCGGCGAGAGGAGACGGAAACATCACGAACCTACCATTACTATTCGTAATTCGGATTCGGCATTTATACTCTCTTCAATACAAGGTTTTTAACCGTCGATGTTTTTCTTTATTTATTGATGTAATAATTCCGTAAAATTGCCCCAAAACTTGACAAGTTTCACTCGCGTGTAGCGCGTGGATTTCAGACGTTTTTATGTATGTTTTTTTTTTCACTCCTCGCTCTGTCTCCATAGAGTGAAGTGAGCGGGTGAGAAGCATTAACTAAGTATCGGACTAAGTCCAATAGCAATGTCCTTTATCCAGGAGCCGGGGCCTTGGTACGGGTGACGGTGACGCATGGAGTCACGAGGTCACCTCTACGCCGTCTGTTGACCTTTTGTGACTCCTGTACGGTCTCCGCCCTTTTGGGCGTATATCTCTTTTTCTGCCACAAAATACATCCCACAACATTACCAGTATGTAATGGAAAACAGCGAATTTTCGCGCAATTTTCGATTGATTTTCTTAAACGCGAAAATTTCGCGATTAGCCCACACACCGGCGCCGTTAAAGGTCAGTTAAAAGGGTTTAATTATACATGTTTGTGGTCTTGCGAGGGGGGGTTGGAATGCCGTAGGTTCGTGATGGTTTTTGTCTCCTCTCGGGTCATTCGCCAGACCGGTTTCAGGCCGATCGCCATCTTCAGTAGCGCTGTGTCGGTACAAGTGACCCCCAGGAAAAACGTCCAAAGTGGCGACACAGTGATTGACACCACCGCTACTGAAGACGGCGAGCGGCCCTGAAACCCCGGTCTGGCGAATGACCAGACGGGAAAAGAAACACCGCGAACCTACAGTCAGTTGAAGGGGGTTTTTTTTCTATAGACCCCGGTTTCAAGATTTCAACTACTGAGTTTGTCCGCCGGCGGTCAGTTTTGCACAGTAAACGGGAACAATTTACAGAAATCGTGCTCCGAATTCCCCACTCTAAACAGTAGCGAACGAAACTATTACGTTTTCTTTTCGAAGAAAAGCGTCCTGTGTACGATTTAAAAATGTAAAACCTACGGTTTTCGTGTATTGGGCGTACGACGCGGCCATAATAACGGGATCCGGGCGCCCACATATATATATATATATATATATATATATATGTACGTATAGGTATGTATGTAGGGTGTTCCAAAATTAAAGCAAGATTTGAATTTTCCACCATTCTTGCAGAGTAAATTAGGCAAGCGTATTAAAGAGAAAAACCATTTTTTTTTTTGTTTAGGGTCAGTATACGAATGGAGTCATCGTAATCGGCCATCGAGGTGAAAACGTGCTCGATCGCTAAAAATATACAGAGTGGTCCAAAAATATGTATCCACCGTTTAACAGTCCATAACTCGCAAACTAATCGGCGGAGTTGTGTCTCATTTTCGGTGAAAGTGTAGCTTAAAGTCCCAACTTGAAGAGATATCACACTGTAGGTGTTCGAAATGGTCATCATTAACATCCAACAGAAACTGTGCCGCCCAACTGCAACGTGTCCAGTCGGATATTTGGCTCTGTTCGATACTCATTTCGGCCCGTTGCCGTTTAACTTCATTAATGTTTTCGTACTTAAAATACCGGTTCAAAACTGACTTCCTTTCGTCCAATTCTAAGCCTTGCGCCGGCCACGTCTACTCGAGTAACACAAGGTACACAACAGGACACTGACCAACCGGCGACTGTTAGCCGACAAAACGGAACAACGGTTGTATGGCGCGATTGCCCTAACTACAACACTATAACATTACCAAAAATGGGACAACTCCGTCAATTAGTTTGCGAGTTATGGGACTTTTGAACAGTGGATACATTTTTTTGGACCCCCCCTCTTTCTATCGTGTAACGCGCTCCATTCGTACTGACCCTAAACTATCGGCCGTCGAACGGCTGTTTTTTCTTTTAATTGCGGTTTGCCAAATTAATCTACTGCTGCTGGAACGGTGGCAACAGTTCGAATCTCTTTATTGGCCGCCCTCAGAAAGGACGGCGGCCGCCCTTTTTCAGGACGGCGGCCGCCCTTTTGTCGCCGTCGATCGCCAGAATCCCATCTCTGTGGGCGGACAGCCCGGTTCGGAATAGCGTCAAGTGTTGCGCCGAGTGGCCAGAGGACGGTGGACAGTTCCCACAACCGGAGATTAGTATCCGTCCGTCCGTCTCGATGGCCAAAAAATTACCAACAGCTGTCGTTGTTGAGGAACGACTCCGAGACTTGCCCAACGTGACTCACTCATAGCCCCCCGCCCCCCGGCTCCGCTCGCCCAATGACTCACCGCTCAAGCGTCTATACCCGAATAAATATATATTCTGTATTTGTATATTTATTAATTCGTATATTGACGGTATTGGACATACTTTCTCCCGTAGTCGGTTGGCACCCTCGGGAAGCCGATGGGTAGAATGGGAAAGGGGCTGAAATTCGGGACTTCGTCAACTGTCTTGCTATGTTGAGGTCATGGCGGATTGTTCGGTTAGAAATATAGCCGGGAGTTTTGACTGAAAATCCCTGGATTTCCGATGTCCTGGAATATCTCCCGGTGGAACCCCACGGCTCCCATGTCCGTGCCCGTTTACGTATCGCTTTGTATACTTAACCGAGGCTTTGTATACTTGTCGAGGTCGACTTTGTGTCCAGTGATGGCCTCAAGTCGATTCTTTTGGAGTCGGATACGGGAATCACTAGAAAATGATTAATAGGTTTCGGGGATGGCGATGGAATGTCGCCATTTCCTTCGTTGGCGCTTCTCATCTCTAGTACAAGTTTTTAACCGCTTTCTCAGAATCCGCTCTTCTGCAAGTTTACGTCCCTTGACTTTTGGGAAACTTGTGAAACGCCTCTCCCCTCCCCCCACTCGGACTCCCACTTCCAAACTCCCACTTCCAAACTCCCACTCCGACTCCCACTTCCAAACTCCCACTCCGGCTCCCACTCCAATCCATTCCCGAACGGTTTAATCCTGTCTGTTCGCCAAAACGGGCAACAATTTAAAAGCCAAGTCGGACACGGTACGCCGCCCCGTCTTTTACAGGATTTCAGAAAGTAAAAATCCCCAGGATTTTGGTGGAATTCGCCAGATTCCGCTGGTATTGGCCTAACGCGAATCACTCCCAGGATCCGTTATCGCGACAGATATCAATCTTGTCAAAATTTTTATACCTTGGTATAATGTACCAGTTGGTTAAGGTTTTCGTAAAATGGACATATAGATACAGTTGTCTAATAGGGCTGGTTTTTACAGTGCGGTCGATACGGTCGTGTACAGTTTTTCGTTTCTTTTGGGGGGCTTTGTTCGTGTTGGAAATGTATCTCGCCCCATGTATTAATAGAGTGGGAGTAAAATTCTGATCGGTTGAGCAAAATTCCGGTCAGCGGTTTGGTTCTAATACTGACGATTTCTCTATCTCTGTCCCGGCCCCCAACATGGGTTTGCGCAACAACCCAATCAACAAGTGAAAACTGTTGGTTGCCCAATTCCGTCCTCTCGCCACTCCCACTCCCCAATCCCCCCTTTCCCTCACCAACCGAGAGAGAGAGAGAGAGAGAGAGAGAGAGAGAGAGAGAGAGAGAGAGAGAGAGAGAGAGAGAGAGAGAGAGAGAGAGCGGGATGCGTTTCATTGCGGCCGGCTGCCTACGTACAAAATACCTTTTCTCGAGCGGCACCTTTCCCCGTTAGAGACGAGGAAAAAAACCATTTATACTCTAATCATACCTAGACGTCATTCTACAGAAGACAATGCCCTTTTATTTGTCTCGAAACCTATTACTACCTCGGCGTCGCGCTGAAAATCGACCAACAATTACCTACCTCCGAATTGCCCTAGACCTCGTCTAAATTAATTGTTTCTACCACTAAAAATTGGCTGAAAGTCCAGTGAAAACAAGTTTCCGCTAAAACCATTTCTACACCCCAGTTGCGCTAAAACTCGACTGAAAACCCATTTCTACCTCCCATTTGCGCTAAAACTCGACTGAAAACCCATTTCTACCTCCCAGTTGCGCTAAAACTCGACTGAAAACCCATTTCTACTTCCCGGTTGCACTAAAGCTCGACTGAAAACCCAAATTCTACCGCCCAGTTGCGCTGAAACTCGACTGAAAAGCCCATTTCTACCTCCCATTTGCGCTAAAACTGGACTGAAAACCCATTTCTACCTCCCATTTGCGCTAAAACTCACTGAAAACTCATTTCTACCTCGCAGTTGTGCTAAAACTCGACTCAAAAACCCATTTCTACCTCCCATTTGCGCTAAAACTCGACTGAAAACCCATTTCTACCTCCCAGTTGCGCTAAAACTCGACTGAAAACCCATTTCTACCTCCCGTTTGCGCTAAAACTCGACTGAAAACCCATTTCTACCACCCAGTTGCGCTAAAACTCGACTGAAAACCCATTTCTACCGCTAAAACTTGAAAACTGTTGCTAAAACTCGATTGAAAACCCATTTCTACTTCCCGGTTGCGCTAAAGCTCGACTGAAAACCCATTTCTACATCCCAGTTGCGCTAAAACTCGACTGAAAACCCATTTCTACCTCCCATTTGCGCTAAAACTCGACTGGAAACCCATTTCTACCTCCCAGTTGCGCTAAAACTCGACTGAAAACCCATTTCTACCTCCCATTTGCGCTAAAACTCGACTGAAAACCCATTTCTACCTCCCAGTTGCGCTAAAACTCGACTGAAAACCCATTTCTACCTCCCAGTTGCGCTAAAACTCGACTGAAAACCCATTTCTACCTCCCAGTTGCGCTAAAACTCGACTGAAAACCCATTTCTACCTCCCATTTGCGCTAAAACTCGACTGAAAACCCATTTCTACCTCCCATTTGCGCTAAAACTCGACTGAAAACCCATTTCTACTAAAACTCCCCATTTCTACTCCCATTTGCGCTAAAACTCGACTTGCGCTGCGCTAAAACTCGACTGAAAACCCATTTCTACCTCCCAGTTGCGCTAAAACTCGACTGAAAACCCATTTCTACCTCCCAGTTGCGCTAAAACTCGACTGAAAACCCATTTCTACCTCCCATTTGCGCTAAAACTCGACTGAAAACCCATTTCTACCTCCCAGTTGCGCTAAAACTCGACTCAAAAACCCATTTCTACCTCCCAGTTGCGCTAAAACTCACGAAACTCGAAACCCATTTCTACTTCCCAGTTGCGCTAAAACTCGACTGAAAACCCATTTCTACCTACATGCCCAGTTGCGCTAAAACTCGACTGAAAACCCATTTCTACCTCCCATTTGGGAAAACTCGACTATTTCTAATTTCTACCACCCAGCTAAAACTCGATTTCAACCGCCCAGTTGCGCTATTAGCCGGAAACGCCTTAACTCTTTATCCTATTCTCGGGATGTGTGTGTTTTGACACGTAATACAGATTTGTTGACCCGAATAGAATCGTCAATTTTATTGACGCTATTATAAATATTAATTATTCTCCCAATTGGCCTGCGAGTCTCCATTTTCGGACGCCGTGATTCTAGCGTAATTTGTGATCGATTAGAGCCGCTCGGCAGTTTCGCTTTAAGTTTGCGATATACAGACTGTATACGACTGCAATAGGATAGTGGGCGTGTCCTCGGAGTTCTTCCCACGTACAGTCGAAACCGCTATACAGTCTAGATTACCTTAGCGCTCAAGGCTGCGTGTCAGTGGCACCGTCGGACGTGCCACGCTATGCTGGTTTTTTTATTTAACCAGCAATTCATTTCATTTTGCTAACAAAAAAAAATTCAATTAATAATCTACTATATATTGGACCGATATTATCGACAACTCTCCGCCTCCCGCTTTTCCCCTCTTGAGGAGGAACTCCTCAATACCGAAATACATCTTATCAAATTGTCGGTTACTTTTGGGTACACCTATAGTGTACTCTCTCTCTCTCTTTCTTTTTTAAGGTTTTTAAATTCTAAATATTAGCTTGCAGCTGGCCCTGCAGCAGGAACGTCGGCTTTTAAATCTGTTTATGCACTCAAATTGAGTGCAAGTCAATTTTTTCATTTCCACTCAATTTTTCACGCTTATAACAAATGGCGTCTCGGAATTAACGCGAGATTTGAATTTTGAAGCCGGCAACCCAATTTCAAAATGAAAAACCATTCGACGGCCGATAGTTTATGGTCAGTACGGATGGAGTCAGCCCTCCATTTGTACCGACCCTAAACTGTCGGCTGTGGCGAACGGCCGAAGTGGCAACTTTGAATCTTTGAAGTGGCAACCCTCTGTAGGGCCCGATAAAAAGGGCTGGCTGACCGCGCAAATATTTAGAGACCGGTCTTTAATATGAGGCGGAGGAGCGAAATTCGACAAACGCCAAGAAGGATGTGGCAACGGCGCGGCGGCGGCGACGAGGACGAGGAGGAGGAGGAGGAGGAGGAGGAGGAGGAGGAGGAGGAGGAGGAGGATGATGGAGGCGATATAAAAAGAACGTCCTTGGAAAGGTTTCATCCTCGATGACGCGACACCGGTGATGTAATGGACGAGGCGCGGTCTATGAACGGTCGGCCGATCATTTACCGCCGATCTTCCCAAGATCGGCCCCATATACTTCCCAATATCGGCCCCGTACAAGCAATAGAATTGTGGCGAATAATTTCCATTCGAGATAACGCCCGTCCAAATCGCCTCTACCCAAGGGAACTGTTTGATAAGGCGGGCTTCGGAATTTCGTTTTTCAAGTACTCAGGCGAGCGGACGTTAACCGGCTAGGATAAGAATTTTAGATTTCCGCGAAATAAGTATATTCAATCTATAGTCTTTTTGTAGCTCCTCATGTTTGTATCTCAACAATTTCAGCCGTTCTGAAATCTTCGGTCGATCTTTTAAAGCCGCTTTTCTCGCACGTTTTTTTCTCTGGTCCGTCTTTGTGATTCTTAGACGTTCGGAAAAATGGATTGGAATGTTGACTGTGCGGCGTATGGCGAAGAGCCACCCTGGAACTATGTTTATCGGCGGTAAAAGGACGTTTTCGGAGGGCCGAGAAGATGCGCAGGACGAAGGGCGTGCAGGACGGCCCAGGCGCCTCAAAAACGGACAAAAAAAATTTATGGAAATTAGTAAATTAGTATCGGCCAATCGTCGAATCACCGTTCAGAGAAATTGCTGAGTTGCGAGTTGTGGTGTTGCGCTGAGCGCAACACACTAATAGCCGGATATGGGCCCCCGTGACTTTTTCTCGTTCCCGAAACTGAATAGGGCGAAAGGACGACGCTGGGCTACAGTTGAGGAGACAAAAACGCGGAATCGAAGATGGAGCTTAAACGAGATCACAAAAAAAAGGATTTTCCAAGCGCTTCGAGGATCGGAAAAAACATATCCGGTGGGGGGTCATTTTGAAGGGATCATTTTTGAAGAGACGCGAAATTCGCGATACTTTTTGAACAGACCTCGTACCCGATGGAAGGTGAGACCCCGACCACTCCGCCATTAACCAATAACGAGTAAATTACCTATAATAATTTATCGACAATACACCGATATATCCGTGTATTACGCACAATCTGTTCTCGGCAGATTTTTCATGGCTGAAAGAAAGGACGACGGCTTAATCCTAAGCGGAGCAACTCTCTCTCCATCTCTCTCTCTCTCTCCATCTCTCTCTCTCTCCATCTCTCTCTCTCTCTCTCTCTCTCTTCTCTCTCTCTCTCTCCATCTCTCTCTGTCTCCATCTCTCTCTCTGTCTCTCCGAGATAACAAAAAATGAATTTTTGAAGCGCCTTGAGGATTTCAGGAAGTGTACAGTGGGGATTACTTTGAAGGGGGTACAAAATAGATGGAATAATTTTTTGAAAAAAAAAACCCAAAATTCGCGATACTTTTTGAACTGACCTCGTATCTCTGTCTCGCAATTCGATTATAGTCGATCGAAAGAAAGAAATATTCGAAAGTTTGGTCCGTCCGGCTGAGTTATTTTATAAAGGGTGGTAGGTGGCCGACCGCCACCCACCGTCGGGGTCGACGATTGGACAATGGGGCGGTAAAAAAGCGATAAAAGACGTAAATAGAGGGATTAGTGAGGAGGAGTCGGCCGACAGACGGACAGAAAAGGGGGTTTCTTTTATTAGTTTCCCCATCATTAGTTTCATTCATCGCCTGTTGTAAACTTTTTCCCAGCCGTCTTCTAGTAATTCGGCCGCCGTTTACACCGACCTTCCGTTCAATTTCGACCGGTACCGTACTCGAGATACAATTTTTGTGGAGTTCAAAAGCGTTAAAAGACGTCCATTCTCGGTCAAATTAATCGTACGGCTGCGCATTCTTTCGTCACCCGCCATTCAAGTCTCCCGACGTTTGGCCACCACACTCGGCTCGCCTTCCTGCCTATTTTACGTCCGATTATTTTATTTTTCCTCAATTTACGTACAATCCGGCACTATAATTAAGTGGCGTTGTTTCTGTCTCCTCTCGCTGCCGTTTAGGGTCTTTCGCCGGACCGCGGTTTCGGCCGCTCGCCATCTTCAGTAGCGGTGTGTCGATCAGTCACTGTCACTGCGACCGTGTACAGTCTTTTACACTTTTAGAAGTTAAACAATTTTGTTGTTGGAAGCTAACGTGCCTAATCTCATTTTTCGTATTGATATCTCGCGGCCCTTCTACTCGACTCCATTAATTACCCACACACACACATATATATATATATATATATATATATATATATATATATATATATATATATACAGAGGGGTCCAAAAAAATGTATCCACTGTTTTAAAAGTCCATAACTTGTAAACTAATTGACGCAGTTGTCTCATTTTTGGTAGTGTTGTAGTTTTTGTAGTTCAGGCGCCGTACAAGCGTTGTATTGCGTTGTTTCTGTTTTGTCAGTCGCCGGATAGTCAGTGTTCCGTTGTGTCAGTTGTGTACCTTGTTGTACTCGAGTAGACGTGGCCGGCGCAAGGCCTTAGAAATGGATGAAAGGAAGTCAGTTTTGAAGTGGTATTTTTTAAGTACGATAAACGTTAACGAGGTTCAAAAAAGGGCAATGGGCCGCACCGTTTCCGTCTGCGCATGTTAATAACGGTGACCATTTCGGAACACCTACAGTGTGATATCTCTTTAAGTTGGACTTTAAGCTACACTTTCATCGAAAATGAGACACAGCTCCGTCAGTTGGTCTTCAAGTTATGGACTGTTAAACGGTGGGTACATTTTTGAGAAAGAGAGAGAGAAATATCTTTTATTGTTTAAGGTGTTATTGTGGAGGCGGTGGCGGTGGTGGCGGCGGTGGTGGGGCTGACGGTCTTTCGTGGTGGCGAGTTGGTGGGGGCCGTTGTGGAGGGAGAGCAACTTGAGAGAGAGAGAGGAGCCTCAGTCTTAGCTGAGACTTGGAGCGATACGCTCTCTGGAGATCTCTGAACGACGACGACGACGACGACGACGACGCCGACGCCGCCGCACGAAGCCTCAACGGAGACGGACCCCGTCGACTCCAGTCAATCGGCCGACGAAGAGAGTCATACATATACATCTGTTGTAGAGGACCGGGGACCGATATTGGAGAGTGCCGAATTCGGTCAACAGTGGAGAGGCCGCATGGCACACCGGCCATTATGATACCAAACGGTGAGTACCGGTGACTTTAATCCCCCTTCCCCACCCAACTGTTGCCCACGTCGCGTCCCCTTTCGGCGGAAGTCGAGACGCCTCATTTCCGCCACCTTCTTACTTCACCCGCCCTCAGTTCCCCCCCCAGCCCCGGGATGTACAATTTCACAATAGAATTACACTGAGGACGGAATTCAGCGGCTCCGGTCCTTATCTCCGCGTCTGGAGGACGGTTACCCTACGGGGACAGTTCTACCGGCTATGGCGAGAAACCGTAAAGAATGAATCTTCACTTCTCTCCCCTTTGTACATAACTTATACAATACCGTAGGTTCGTCGTGTTTCACGTCCCCTATCGCCGGCCCGGCCTTTCGCCAGACCGCCGTTACGGCTGCCGCTCGCCATCTTCAGTAGCGCTGTGTCGGAACTGTTAGAACGCTACGAACACGACGAACCTATCGGCATTATTCCAACCCCTCGATTTTCTCCTCTATTTATTAAATTATGCGCTTTCCAATACTAGGACATAGTGTTCCAAGTGCCAATATATATATATAATGTACCGAATTTTTTTTTAGACAGCCGTTCAAATAGTTGTTTCCAAAAATCAGAGGGCGATTGATGGTACTTTATCCGGTGGTAATTAATTAATTTTGAATTCGAATTTTTTCCAGCGGCCCCGACTTGAGTCAAAAACCACCCCAACCCCACCCACGGTCTTTTCCTACACACAGTTTTGGAAAAAATTTTTTTCGGTTTTATCCCCGACCGATATATAGACACAGTTGGGATACTTGTGACGTGTGCCGACAATAATATAAGGGGGAAAAACCGGTTCGGGGCTTTTGCCCATTATTGGTGGCTGTAGCCCCTTCTTCTCGGCTATGAACTTCTCAGGGACACTCTCGGGTCGAGTGGGAGGGAGAGAGAGAGGGAGAGGGAGAGAGGAGAGGAGAGAGGGAGAGGAGAGAGAGAGAGAGAATTTATGTGAGGGTTTGGTCTTTTCACCCGGACAAAGGATTCTGATATTCGCTCTATTGTACCCTGTATCTGCACACTGTCAATTATGTATTTATCAAATCGGAAAGTAGAATATATTTTCCGTATTCGTTCAATTGTCGAATGCACCATAATGATCGAGAGTCTGTGCTACTGTCGATGAAAGTGTATTATCCTTCGACACCCACTTATTTAATACTAAGGGGAGGGGGAGAGAGAGAGAGAGATTGGCTCGTTAAAATAGAGCGACCGTATTCTTTCTCTTATACGGCTTTCACTTGTCGGCCATTTTGCACTTGTGTAAAGTGTAAAAATGGCGACATTCACACGGGGCGGCGAGAATATGGGCCCGGGCCATCGAAAAGAGACATTAACGCCCCGCCGCCGTACCGCCGCCGTTGACCGCAGTTGGTCCAACTTAACGAAGGAAGGTCCTTTCTTAATTTATTTAAAATACACGACTTAAAGGGGGTCCATCCTGGTCGGACTGACTCTGAGAGGCCCGGGATTGAAACGGCCGAAGAAGTCGAGGTCGCTACCGCCCCCAACTACAAACCCAACTACAAATTTATAGTAATTTTCGTTACACCACAGTGATCTAAGTAGGCGTACACATTTACTCGTATTTCTGTGGCATCGCTCCGTACGCTTCTGTACAGGATCGACCGGAGAGTGACGTCGTCGAAAACGGTATTGTATTACGGGGTTGGGATCGAATGAATTGATCGGAAATTATTCATCGATTGTAAAAAGTGAACCGGTCCGTCCTTCTCCTGGGACGGAGGCGGTCTTCCGCCTAATAACGTTTCGGGGGACGTCACGGCCGGCGGTTATAATTAAAAAGGGTGAAAAAAAGGTTTATGTAATATTGTATTTTCGAGTCGGCCATATTGGGATTGTGTAACGGCAGCCGGGGGCCGAGAGAGAGAGGAGGGAGGAGAGGGAGAGAGAGAGAGAGAGAGAGAGAGAGAGAGAGAGAGAGAGAGAGAGAGAGAGAGAGAGAGAGAGAGAGAGCGATGGAGAGAGAGAGTTGCTCCGCTTAGGATTAAGCCGTCGTCCTTTTTCTTTCAGCCATGAAAAATCTGCCGAGAACAGATTGTGCGTAATACACGGATATATCGGTGTATTGTCGATAAATTATTATAGGTAATTTACTCGTTATTGGTTAATGGCGGAGTGGTCCGGGTCTTCACCTTCCCTCGGGTACGAGGTCTGTTCAAAAAGTATCGCGAATTTCGCGTCTCTTCAAAAATGATCCCTTCAAAGGATATTATCCGCTTGTGCCACAAAAGGTTTTTTCCGATCCTCGAAGCGCTTCGAAAATCCTTTTTTTTTGTGATCTCGTTTAAGCCTCGTTTTTATCTCCTCAACTGTAGCCCAGCGTCGTTTTTCGGCAACGGGAAAAGTCGTCCGGCGATGAATACGGCGGTGACAAAATTTTCGCACGGATTCTCCGATCCGTTTTTCCGATTATTGTAAAAAAGACGACGAACTGAAAACGTTCCGCAAGAAAAGCGGCTTTAAAAAGCTCACATTCAGAACGGCCGAAATTGTCGGCACAAGTGAGATAGACGAGGCTACAAAAAAACCCGTAGATTGATCTAAAATTCCCGATACTTTTTGAACAGACCTCGTATATCCAGTTGCTCTGTGATTTTGAGCCGAATTAATAAAAAAAAAAAAAATATTTCGGGAAGAAAATCCGCCCGTCCGTAAAGGGAAAACTCATCCGTCGAAACAGACGTCTCGTGAACGGGGTATGATGAAACTGAGGACGATAAAAATCCGAGGCCGAAATGACTTCCAACTGAGTATTTTATAAGATTCAATCCCGTTGCGCAACTTTCCTCAGGGACGCCGGCTTCCGGACATATCTTCTACCTGATTATCTTTGCAATTAATATAATAATATTTAGCAATGGCCAGTGTTCCCAAACGACGGAAAAATTGGGAAAAAAGTATCGGCCCAAAGAAACGTTATTTATCCGTTTCTCGGACAAATCGGAGTTCTCCTACCGCCCTGTTGTTGGGAAATTGCCGGTTGGGATTACGGTAAAATAATGAAACGTCAACCGACTCGGTGGACCGATATTGTTATTGGGAATGAAATCGTGGCCGGGTGGATCGGCCGAGCGAGACCGCCCGCTCTCTTTTATAATGATCCTTGCGCAAAAACCGACTTATTTTTATTTGCCGGCCGATAATCCGTCAACTCTCTCCCCCGCGCGCCGGGCTTAAAAGTCGCAATAGAAACGCAAAAGAATGAACGGCCTCAGACAGAAAATTCTGGACTCTTAAGGACACTACTGGGAAGGACATCAAAATTTACTTCCAGCGACAGACAAAGCGGTACTTAAACCGACACGGATATAAGGTTTAGAGCTTTGGGGTTCCATCAGGAGACGTCCAGAGATTACAGTCTTTCATAGAATCCTTGGATGCTCCATGAAAAATCCACGATGACCTCAACATACCGTCAGTTGGCAAAGTCCCAAAATTCCGGTTCCTGAAGTCACCACCCCCCCCCCCCCCCTGCGTCGGCTTAAATCTTCTCAGTATAATTGTTGTCGTGTGGAAAAGTGCCATCTTTGGGCGGTTCCTTTTATCACGAAATACGAGTGAAAAAAATAATTCAGTGCAGTCCGAGCCGGTAAATGCAAAATAAAATGACGCACGCTCACTTCAACCGGCCCACTTCCGGCCTTGACATTTCGATCGGACGTTTCCGTTATATTCTCCGGCGATACAGTAATATCTTTCACTTTCCCGACCTATACTCCCCGATATATAATCCGTAGGTTTGATCTTTCGCCGGACCGGGGTTTCGCGGCCGCTCGCCATCTTCAGTAGCGCTGTGTCAGTCAGTGTCGGCTTTAGGGGTTGTTTTTCCTGGGCGCATCCCCACTGCACTGTCACTGTGTGTCACTTGTACCGTTGTGGCCAACAGTGACTACTGATACCGCTACTGAAGATCGGCGAGAGCGGCCGGAAACCGGTCTGGCGAAAGACCGAACCGCCACCGAGAGGAGAGAGAAACACCACAAAACGGAGGATAAGTGAATCAGTAGAAACAAACACGGATGGAGTATAAGTGAATCAATAGAAACAAACACTGAGGGAGGATAAGTGAATCAATAGAAACAAACACTGAGGGAGGATAAGTGAATCAATAGAAACAAACACGGAGGGAGGATAAGTGAATCAATAGAAACAAACACGGAGGGAGGATAAGTGAATCAATAGAAACAAATACGGAGGGAGTATAAGTGAATCAATAGAAACAAACACTGAGGGAGGATAAGTGAATCAATAGAAACAAACACTGAGGGAGGATAAGTGAATCAATAGAAACAAACACGGATGGAGGATAAGTGAGTCAATAGAAACAAACACTGAGGGAGGATAAGTGAATCAATAGAAACAAACACTGAGGGAGGATAAGTGAATCAATAGAAACAAACACGGAGGGAGGATAAGTGAATCGATAGAAACAAACACTGAGGGAGGATAAGTGAATCAATAGAAACAAACACGGAGGGAGGATAAGTGAATCAATAGAAACAAACACGGAAGGGAGGATAAGTGAATCAATAGAAACAAACACTGAGGGAGGATAAGTGAATCAATAGAAACAAACACGAAGGGAGGATAAGTGAATCAATAGAAACAAACACTGAGGGAGGATAAGTGAATCAATAGAAACAAACACGAAGGGAGGATAAGTGAATCAATAGAAACAAACACTGAGGGAGGATAAGTGAATCAATAGAAACAAACACTGAGTGAGGATAAGTGAATCAATAGAAACAAACACTGAGGGGCGTGTTACCACAAAATAGGGCGGAACTGGAGTCCGGTTCCAGTCTTTTTTCTCATTGCCAAGCCGTTTTTAAAATATTTGGTTTTGGCAACTAAATATTTTGCGGACACTTCTCATCTTCGGCTCATACGTCGTGCATTTTTTGTTAGTGGCGCGACGAATAGTTTATTGGCATTGGAATAAACATTTCAGAATACTCTATTATAGGTTTGATGATGCGATGATGGGGGAGGGGGGGGAAAAAATACATAAAATAACGCCGTCTCCGCTCTACCCGCCCCCCCGCAATGACTTAGTTGCCGAACCCGATATTTCAAAATAAATGAGTTCATCTCGCGCCCACATATTTATAAACGCTTTGTTGCAGCGTATATCGGGGCTCCCACTGACGGTTTTAAAGTTCAAGAATAACTGGTCGGCCCCCGTTTTAGAAACGGGCGGAAAAAGGTCGAAAGCCGATTCTTGTTACTCAACACACGGCCGCAATAACGACTCGGTACCGATTGTTTCACCGTTCTATTTATTGGGCGCGATCCAACACGTACATATATATATATATATAAATATATATATATATAAGGTGTAAAAAATTAACGCCAGATTTGAATTTGCCACAGCATTCTTGCAGTAGAGTCGGTGGCAACCCTATTAAAAACCCCCGTTCGACAGCCGATAGTTTAGTGTCAGTACGAATGGCGGGGGGGGGGGCGTTACACGGCGGAACAACGCGGACATTTTCGTTGTTGGGCAATATTTCAAAAAATAACGAAAGTTTTATTGCGGCCGCAGTCGCAATAGCGATTCAACTTCGCCAACTGTCAACATAGAACAGAATCATTTTTGGCGACGTTACGGCCATTTTCACCCCGGCGTTGATATGACTCCATCATCACCGTCTCTGTACTGGCGCTAAACTATCGGCTGTCGAATGGGGGGTTTTTTTTTTTTTTTTTTTTAATGGGGTTGCCGACTTTACTCCGCAAGGGTTTGGCGGCTAATTCAAATCCTTTTGGACAGGGGTGTATCGATTGTACGACTGAAAATCGGTTTTCGGTATCGCGCCTCGTACAATGCCTGTAACTTCTTCGTCCCCACGTTCCGGGTGTCCACCGCCGGTAGTAGATAGGTTTGTGGGGGGGGGAAATTCGGCGTATCCCGTTGTGTCCCGTCTAATCGGGCTTTTTCAAATCCTATTGACTTTGTCTGGCGTTACGTCACGCCGCGGATGAAGGGACTACGGTGGGCCGTAGGAACAACTCCCGAACTCCCGCGATCCCGTTCCCCTATTTTCTCTCTCTCTCTCTCTCTCTCTCTCTCTCTCTCTCTCCCTCGGGAAGAGAGAATTGAAGAGAAGGCGGGGCTCGGATGAAAAACCGATTCGGTACAGCGCCTCTAGAGGCACACCGCCAGCCAGTATCTAGGACAAAACTTTCACTTATGCCGCCCAGATCGGCGGCATAGCGGACTAAAATTTACATTACCGTCCCCGATTGGCCCTAGGTCCGATACCATAGTCTAGGGGTGTCCCAAAATTAACGCAAGATTTCGATTCGAACTGTGCCCGTCAAACTTTCATTATTCATTGAAAAATTTTTCAACAACGAAAAGGCGTTGTTCCATCGTGTAACGCTCCATTTGTACTGACCCTAAACTATCGGCTGTCGAATGGTCTTTTTTTTTTTTAATAGGGTTGCCCAACTTTACTGCAAGAATTGTCCGCAAATTGAAATCTTGCGTTAATTTTTGGACACCCTATAAATACTCCAATCTGTAAAAGGGCGACTGATTAAAGTGTGGGCCCCGGAGGCGTTGTGTACTCGAGTGGATTAATCGTGTCGGTTTAGTGAAAGTGCGCCAGAACTCCCGTTCCGTCTCGCAATATGGCGCAATCAGAGCGCGGACAACTCCCCAACAACTCCCCAACAGGCCAACCTCGGGACCGCGGACCCGACTCAGAGAATCGGACGGGCCGATCGGCCGAGATAAGCCCACTTTCGCTGGACGACGAAAGTTGCTATGATTTTCAGCCGGCCGAAATCGTATAAATACGATTTATTCGGTTCGGAGAGTTCTGCTCTCGATACTGCCAGCTGCAGTCGACCTCTCGCTAAGAATTGAATCATCGGACCATTCCCGCCGCCATCGGCTTCCCCTCTCGAATATCGTAGAGGCGGAAGGTCATCCGGGTCACCATTCTCGGGTTCAAAGAGGGTCTCTCTTCTGGCCCCATCATACAGTGGGCAAACGGTCCTCAAGGTCCTCAGGGTCCTCAAGGGGCTACGGCGGCGGGTCTGTTACTTACTTCCGACCGGTTAATTTCATGATAAATTAGCGATACGATAAATGGCGGCCGGTAACCCGCAGGCCCCATGCCTCAGGCCCCAGGCCCGGCTTTCTCCGCCGTGCGCCAATTTTCTCTCTCTCTCTCTCTCTCTCTCTCGTCCCTACAACTCGGGGAAAATATATCCTACATATGCGACTTTAATACGGTTTTGATGTCCTTTTCAAAAGGGGTCGGCCGAAATCGATGTTCCATTTGCCGAAGCGGCCGTTGAGTAAAATCGGAAAGCGGTTCAGTCGCAATTTTATTCCTTCACTTCTTTCCACTTTAATAACGGCTGAACAAGCCGGCCATGTTCTTTCTTTTTTTTCTCCAAGAGTGAAAACGAGCCGAGTGAAAGTAGGAATAGCGGTGGGGGCCTCGACGTCGCTCTAGCTCACTGTCGGCCCAATATCCATCCTAAAAGAAATACTATCAACGGGGCAAACCTAGATAAATAGTTCAACATACCTGTTTTATGGTCTGTGACGGGTTGAAGAATAACCTAGGTTTGTGGTGTTTCTGTCTCCTTTCACCGGTTTGGTCCTTTGCCAGACCGGTTTCGGCTGGCGTGTTCCTTTCTATCGAATCACTTATCCTCCCCCAGTGTTTGTTTCTATCGAATTACTTATCCTCCCTTCGTGTTTGTTTCTTTCGATTCACTTATACTCCCTCAGTGTTTGTTTCTATTGATTCACTTATCCTCCCTCAGTGTTTGTTTCTATTAATTCACTTATCCTCCCTCCGTGTTTGTTTCTATTGACTCACTTATCCTCCCTTCGTGTTTGTTTCTATCGATTCACTTATCCTCCCTCCGTGTTTGTTTGTATAAATTCACTTATACTCCCTCTGTTTGTTTCTATTGATTCATTTACCCCCCCTCCTTGTTTGTTTCTATAGATTCACTTATACTCCCTCTGTGCTTATTTCTATTGATTCACGTATCTTCCCTCAGTGTTTGTTTGTATCTATTGATTCACTTATCTCCCTCTGTGTTTGTTTCTATTGATTCACTTATCCTCCCTCAGTGTTTGTTTCTATTGATTCACTTATCTTCCCTCTGTGTTCGTTTATATCGATTCACTTATTCTCCCTCAGTTTTGTTTCTATTGATTCACTTATCCTCCCTTCCGTGTTTGTTTCTATCGATTCACTTATTCAACCTCCTTGTTTGTATCTATAGATTCACTTATACTCCCTCTGTGTTTGTTTCTATTGATTCACGTATCTTCCCTCAGTGTTTGTTCCTACTGATTCACTTATCCTCCCTCCGTGTTTATTTCTATTGACTCACCTATACTCCCTTCGTGATTTTTTTTATCGATTCACTTATCCTCCCTCAGTGTTTGTTTCTATCGATTCACTTAGCATCCCTTCCGTGTTTGTTTCTATTGATTCACTTATCCCCCATTCCGTGTTTGTTTCTATTGATTCACTTATCCTCCCTCAGTGTTTGTTTCTATTGATTCACTTATCCTCCCTCCGTGTTTTTTTCTATTGACTCACTTATCCTCCCTCCGTGTTTGTTTCTATTGATTCACTTATCCTCCCTCCGTGTTTGTTTCTATTGATTCACTTATCCTCCCTCCGTGTTTGTTTCTATCGATTCACTTATCCTCCCTCCGTGTGACAGCCTTCGCCAAGGTTTCGCTCTGAATCCTGCCCGGCCGACTGCACTTTTAACCCTAAATTCCTAAAACTAATTTCGACTAATCGTTATTCGTCGGGGGTTAATTGTCGCCTTCTTCCTCTGTCTCCCTTCTTCGTCGAGACCTTTCCTCGTTCCAACGTCGGGACGACCCTAATCCGCTCTATCCCGAGTTATAGTTGTCGGGGCTCCTCCGTGGGCGCAGTACGAGCATAGTGTTAGTGCCGGTGGTACTCTGGTATTCAGAGGAGGTACCAGTTGGGCCGCTTCACACGCGCGCACGCTCCGTTTCCTCCCGCCGCCGGAAGTTGTACTCCTCGGCCCTCTTAGAGTGTCCCGGTCTGAGAATATAAAATACGGCCGGCTAAAGCTCCGTCGTCAAACTATTTATAGTTATGAAATAAGTTATAAGAGTTGTATTAATAAAAGGTCCGGGCGCCTCATTAAGTTATACACTAATTATTATTTTTGTGTAGTTAGTGACACAAGTGGCTCGCTGCCAAGAGTTAATCTACTGCCGAAAGGTTAATGTTTAGTTGAAATAAACTGGCTACGGTGTCCAGAGGTATCGACTGGAGGATATCGCCGGCTGCCTCCTGGAGGCAGCTGCTCCCCATTAAACCGCTATTATCGCTAATTCACTAATCGGTTGACGCTTCCCTTCCTTTATTCTCGCTAACTACACGTTATTGCCGCTCAAATACAAATACTTTACGCATTGTATTGTATATCCTGTACAGATGAGGCGGACGCAAATTTCGATCGGTGAAATAGCGTCGGACCGCCGGTTTTTTTCAGTTCGCCTACTGAGGCGGCGTTCCGCCATAACGCAGTCCACCGACGGTGGCGAAGGACCTCCAAGTAGTCCGTACTGAATAAAAAAAAAATCCGTCTGCGCGCATAAATATTTCGCAGTTGAATGACCGTTTTCCTGAATAATACAGGTAATGAATCATAGGTAACGGTGTTGGGGAGGTGAGGAGGAGCCGTTCGGACGTAGGCTAGCGGTCGCGTAGGGGTCGATATCTCCCTGCTGGGTCCCCAGTCACCCCCACCCCCACCCCCCGATGAAGGATGACGACGATTGATGGCCGGTTTTTCTTTCTATTGCCTCCACCTTTCCCAGTTGACCAATCTCAACTTAAACCAGTTAACGAGGGTCACAACGACGGGCTGCGTAACGGCCGCGGAGTGGGGACCCCGTTAGCCTCGCTCCGACGAACGGGGAGGCGTTCTAGAAACCGTTTCCATACCGTTGTTCATGATTTAATTCGTTCGATAATTTCGCGATTCGAACACTGGAAATTGTAAGGGCCGCATCTGGGCCATTCCTTTTCTTTCCCCCCCCCATAATAGTCCATCATTTGAAGCGTTGGACGGACCTAATGGATACTCTACGCCGTCCTGTACGGGCGACAAGGTATACGATATTGGCGCTTCTACCGGACGGTGGCCGAACTAGCGCCACCTTTTGCCGTCTCGTCGGTTCGGCGCACGACACAAATATTAATCTTAATAGAAGTCTAAAAGTTTCGTCTACGATCTACTCTACTATCTGTAGTCGGGGAAAAACGGTTGGACGAGCGCGTCCAAAACATAACCGTACTGCTTATGACGTCGGTCGAAACGCGGTGAAAAAAAAAAAAATTATCCACGTATTTCGCGTCTTTATTTTCCCAAAGTCAAATAATGAGCGACGAGCTCTCTCTCTCAAAAAAAAAAAAAAAAAACGGTCTCAAAAGAAGGTCGCGGTTCGCTGAATTTAGTCCGTGCGATTTCAGTACGAGACTAGACCGATAGAGAGGGACACTCGCGTGCGCCACCGTTAAGCTAGTGCGTACTTTTTATCCGTTATGACACTATTACTTGAAATTTTACACAACATCAATTGATTTCACTGACAACAATCGTTGGTATTGCCGATTTTAAATGTATAAACAGAGATATATTGGGCCTGCGACGATGCTAGCGCTCTTATCTCTAATTGTGATAATTGGTATTGGCGCTGTTTTAGACGCGAGACCCCGAAAGGGGCTCTAAATTCCGGTGGTGGTCTCTACTGCGGCCCGGGGAGAATCTTAACGATACTCACGAAATCTGTACCGATCCTACAGGACTTCCGAGACAAGTCCTGTCTATTTCAATGAGATATACCGATTCCCACCCGACAGAGGATTCGCCTGGAAACCCACCCCCCTCCCTCCCTCCATACCCGACACGAAAGAATCGGCTTAAACAGAAAATTTCGACCCCTAAGACCGTTACTCAAAACGGACTTAAACATTTATCTCAAGTAACAAAATATAGAGCCGTGCTGGATTCCGCCGCAAGACATCGCTCCAGATTCCAGGAGATTCCAGTCGAAAATTCCTTCCCGTCATCCTGAACTCCCGGTCGGCGAAATTTCAAAAAAAAAATCCCTTAGACCAGAATTGTTCTTGTGTGAAAAGTGCCACCTTTCGGGGTGGTTCCTTTTATCGCGAAATACGTGTGAAAAAAAAAACATTATTCGTGTTGATGCTACAAAAAGTGAAAAAGGTTGAAAAAAAATGAATTTTATACTTACGATCGTTGTAATTCGAGTTGTGCCCTCGTTGCCCTCGGCTTTAATGCATAAGGACAACAACAATTAGCAGCTTTGACTGTAGTCAGTTGTAACTTTCCCCTTTTTCACACTGTGCAAATCGAATTTTCTATTTAACCCGTTTATTTTATTTTTTTTTTTCTGTTGACAGCCAAAATGAAGATACTGCTCCAGCTAGTCGTCTGGATATTTCTGGCCGGCTATGTAAGTAAAAAAAATTTTTTTTTTTCTAATTTTTCTGATTTTAAAATTAGAATAACCCTTTCTCCCCCCCCCCCCCCACCCCGTTTTTAAACAGAAACACTTGGCAGTCGAGTGTATATATATCAAGTGTACAGTAGTTAAGTGTTGAAGGTATTGGAAGAAAGTGCTAGTGTGTAAATGCGGCTGATTGATCTGTTTACCCTTAGAGCGGGGTTTCGGTTAATTAGCTTATTTTTCAGTATTCTTATCTTTAACCATCCTATTTATGGTAGTAAATTGTTGTAAATTGGCGTCATTCGAGGTATGATCAGAGACGGTATTTCCAACAAAGGAA
Organism: Lethocerus indicus; assembly: GCA_019843655.1. Taxonomy (NCBI): domain Eukaryota; kingdom Metazoa; phylum Arthropoda; class Insecta; order Hemiptera; family Belostomatidae; genus Lethocerus; species Lethocerus indicus. Next base: position 34,653,224 of record JACDQD010000003.1, on the reverse strand, counting down.
TAATATTTATTATATACATAGGGCTGACAGTCTGAAATACGATATAGAACTAAATAATTTACATCGTTTTGCTTAGCACAGCAATTGCTATGACAAATACTTCTCTGATAGCGACGTTTTGCCGCTAGATCCGAAATGAGATTTAAAAATCTTCAATTATAAAATGCGGAAGGAAAGGCGAAAGAAGGTACAATTTTCGGATAACTCCAATCTACGACACTTTCTTCCCCTTCCTCCGACAAAAATAAATTTCGACTGACATTTTGGAGGCTGAGGAAGGAGTTTAATTATACCCGTTTTGTGGTCTGCGAGGGGTTGTAATATACTGTAGATTTCGTGATGTTTCTGTCTCCTCTCGCCGCTGTTCGGTCTTTCGCCAGACCGGGTGGGTTTCGGCCGCTCGCCATCTTCAGTAGCGCTGTGTTAGTCACCGTTTTTTCTAAGTGTGAGTCAGATTGTCGGAAGGGGACGGGGGTTAATGGGAAAATTAATTCCCGGAGTGACACCATATTTCCTCCCCCAATAATCCTCCACCACACCAACCCCTCCGGACAATCTGACTCACACTTAGAAAAAACGTATTAACAAAATCCGAAAACAAACATAATCCCCCCAATAACAATAACAGAACACACACATATATATATATATATATATATATATATATATATATATATATATATATATATATACTGACAAACTGACAGACACTACAGTACATGTACTGTACAGTAGAGTGACAGTGGGCAGTGAGGATGCCCAAAAACATCAAAGTGCTAACAGTGACTACTGACAGCTGACACTGAAGATGGCGAGCAGCCGAAACCCAGGTCTGGCAAAGACCGAACCGGCGAGAGGAGACTGAAACATCACGAAAACTACAGCTAAGGAAAGATTTTCCCTCCGATCTGATTATCGGAAGATTGTAATTAGTTGACGTCAGCGCCCGATGAGCCCGAGGAGGAGGAGGATGAGGAGGAGGAGGAGGAGGAGGAGGAGGAGGAGGAGGAGGATGAGGAGGAGGAGGAGGATGAGGAGGAGAAGGAGAAGGATGAGGAGGATTCAAGTTGAGGAAGTTGGCGGTCGTACGGCCGGGGTCATCGTCCCTCCGGAACCCGCCCTTCTTCCCATCTCTCTTCCCTCAGCTCAATTCCCACCAACTCCTCCTCCGTTAGGAACGGCAACGCCGCCTCCTCCTCCTCCTCCTCCTCCTCCTCCTCCTCCTCCTCCTCTCCCGGTCCCGGAGCCTCCCCGGCGGGCCGTTCCCGGGGATAAAAATCCCGATAGACAAAGGTGTGTGTCGGCCGACGCGTTTTCCACCTTTCCCCCTGAAACTTTCACTTTTCGCCATTCTATTTATTATTGTACCGCCCGAAAAAGAAGTGCGATCGAAGCCGATTTTTTATTATTGTTGAGGAGGAGCAAAAAGTACCGAGGTCACCGGCCCCATTTCATATATCGCCAAACTGACCTGAAGTCCTGTCGCTCTTAAGCTTTGTCGCTTTCGTTCGGCGCAGGACGACTTTGTTTCTCTCCGAAAAGCGCTTATTCGACACAATCCCCGGTAGAAAAGGTTGGTTTAATGGCCGGCTGTTTTGTGGTCCGCGGAGGGGTTGTGGAATATACTGTAGGTTCGTCCTGTTTCTGTCTCCTCCCGCTGGACGTTACCATAAAAGAAAAAAGAAAAAGAACCACCGCAGACACCATCATCCACCTCACAGATAGACTAGACAAATACCCCTTATCCAGTGAAAAATATGACGAAGAACATAAAACAATCCTCCCAATAGCAAAGAACAACGGATATACCGCCAGTGCAATAACAAAAATGTTTAAAAAAGAAAGAGAAAAACCCACAACGAACCTCACAAACGCAGAAGAATTGAAACGGCCACATTCACTTACACTGGCCGCGAAACCCTACAAAATCACCGAGACATCTTTAAAAAACTAAAATTCAAAATATCGTACAGAACAACCGATAAATTTGGAAAAACGCATCAACACACAACAACAAAATAAATACAAATAAAGCGGGATATACGAGATAAAGTGCGGATCGTCAGATGGAGTTTATATCGGCCCAAACCGGGCGAAAAATTAGAGGACAGATACGGGGAACAGATCGGAGCCATAAAATACAAAACAGAGTCCGATTTCGCCAACCGCATCATAAACACCGGGCATAAAAGGAAAAGAATTGGATATTATGAGAAAACCTGGAAATCTTCAAACATAAGAAAAACAACATTATAAATGAGAAAATTAATTGCCAGAGTGAGGAGATATTTGCCCCTATAATCCTATTGAAGGATCACACCCGCCCAACCACCATAAAAAAAAATAAAAAAAAAATAATAAAACCAGCGAGAGGAGACAGAAACATCACGAAACTACAGTAAAAGTTAGTTTCTTCGAACATTATTTATTCTCCCCGATAATAAAATTGGGGCGGCAGCTAAATAATTGCGGATTCTTCTCATCTTTGTCCGTGTTTCAACCCAACCCTTATCCGGGCGCACGCAATAGACATTTCAGAACTACTCAATTGCAGTTTTGAAGATGCGTAAATACGCGTAAAAATGCAAAAAAAATAACGCCGCCCCACTCTAGACGGCGAAACGCCCCTCCCCTCCCCGCAATGACTTAGTTGCCGGCCCGATTTTATTATATTTTTTGAAAATTCTATTTATCGCCTATTATTAAAACGTGGGCACTACTATCGCTGGCGGCAGAGTCCAGAGACCAGTAATCGCTCTCCGGCGATATGTTTCGAACACTACGTCAAAAAATTGGCCGACTCAATAGCAGACTCTTCTGAACAGCAACGCGGATACGACACGAAAAGTGACGTTATCGTTCGGCTTATTTATCAGATATAACGGATATATATCTCGGAATACCGAAAAATGGAATAACTATGGAATTAGTTTCGAATAGTTCGATCCCGTGGGAAAAGTGTGTAAAGTGTAATGGGGCTTACACTTAACCGGCAAACGCCATCCCGATATGGCCGTGGAGTCGGGACTTTCGGCACACTTAATAACACTTGAAGCCGGCACAACGTTCCAGAATACCGTTCTGCAGTACTTACAGATACAGTACCTGGGTTGGAGCTTTCGGAAAAACTTTGTATTTGCGCTTCGGTAGAGGGCAAAGGTCTTTTTCGTGAAACTCCAGGTATGACGCTGGGTATGACGCGGGTATGGTACGGTAAACGGCGGCTAGTTGAAAGGGTAATTGATTCCGGCTCGGTTCTCTTCACCGTTATATCGCCCTTAGAGAAAGGCGGCGGTGACGCAACTCTTCAGCGCCACAATTCGTCTTAACGCGTTCATAAACGGCTCCGCTAAGTCACAGTGTTAGAACGGCCACTTTTTAGACAAATCCAGTCCTGGAAGAGCTGGCGAAAATCAGTCCAACTTGAGTCCACCGAATTATATTTCAATTGACACAACGAAGAATTTTGCCGACGCGCCGTAACCATATTTCTACATAGACCGGTATTGTCGGTATACCGGTCTATATATGAGACGCACTGTATACGGCCATAGTCCACAGTATACTGTATAGACAGGGCCAGACTGTAGACTCAATTGTTAAAGTTAATTATGTAACTTTTCCGAAATATTCTTCCGGTCTTAAATTTCCACTCGTTTTATCAGTTTTTAAACAGCAATGTTCGGATTCGGTCATAAACGCCCGTGTAGCTCCTCAATAGCAGAACAGCCGGCTTATATAAATATATAATATTTAATATAATAACACTTTAATTTAATACGCACAGAAGCACAATTTTCGTAAAAAAACCTTAAGCCTAAATGGGGCTAAAAATGCAGTTTTTTTTAGGCGTTAAATCGCCATAAATAGGCGAGTTTTTGGCTAAAAATCGGCCCAAAAATGTGTTTTAGTCACAAAATCGGCACAAAAATGCGGTCTTTGGGCCCAAAAATTCTGTTTTTAGGCAAAAAAATGGGCCCAAAAGTGCAGTTTTTAGGCTCAAAAATGCGGTTATTCGGACCGAAATCGGCCCAAAACGGGTTTTTAGTTACAAAATCGACACAAAAATGCAGTTTTTAAATCCTAAAATGCTGTTTTTCCCACTAAATCGATCCAAAAATGCTGTTTTTAGGCACAAAAATGCGGTTTTTTGGATCAAAATCGACCCAAAACTGGGGTTTTTAGTCAGAAAATCGACACAAAAATTCGGTTTTTAAGTTCAAAAATGTTTTTAGGCACAAAATCGGCCCCAAAAATGCAAATTAGGCTCAAAAAAGCGGTTCTTAGGCGCAAAATCGGCCAAAAAATGCGGTTTTTAGGCGCAAAATTGGCATTTCTAACGCAAAATTGGCCCAAAAATGCGGTTTTTCATGCCCAATAATGGCATTTTTAGATGCAAAAATAGCCCAAAAATACGGTTTTTAGGCCAAAAGATGGCATATTTAGTCGCAAAATTGGCCGAAAAATGCGGTTTTTAGGCCGAAAAATGCGGTTTTTAGCCCCAAAAATGCGGTGTTTAGGTCCAAAAATGTCATTTTTAGACGCAAAATTGGCCCGCAAATGCTGTTTTTTTGCCCAAAAATACGGTTTTTAGGCCAAAAAATGTCATTTTTAGACACAAAATTGGCCCGAAAATGCTGTTTTCTGGCCAAAAAATGTGGTTTTAGGCCCAAAAATGTTGTTTTTAGACGCAAAATTGGCATTTTTAGACGCAAAAATGTTGTTTTTAGATGCAAAATTGGCATTTTTAGACTCAAAATTGGCCCGTAAATAGTGTTTTTTAGCCCAAAAATGTTCTTTTTAGACGCAAAAATAGCCCAAAAATACGGTTTTTAGGCCAAAAGATGGCATATTTAGTCGCAAAATTGGCCGAAAAATGCGGTTCTTAGGCCCAAAAATGTCATTTTTGGACGCAAAATTAGCCCGTAAATACTGTTTTTCGGACCAGAAATGTTGTTTTTAGACGCAAAATTGCCCCCCAAAAATACAGTTTTTGGCCAAAACATGGCATTTTTAGTCGCAAAATTGCCCAAATACGCGATTTTTAGGCCCAAATATTTCATTTTTAGACGCAAAATTGGCCCGAAAATACTGTTTTTTAGCCCAAATATGTTGTTTTTAGACGCAAAATTGGCATTTTAGACGCAAAATTGGGATTTTTAGACGCACAATTGGCATTTTTAGTCGCAAAATTGCCCAAATACGCGATTTTTAGGCCCAAATATTTCATTTTTAGACGCAAAATTGGCCCGCAAATACTGTTTTTTAGCCCAAATATGTTGTTTTTAGACGCAAAATTGGCATTTTAGACGCAAAATTGGGATTTTTAGACGCAAAATTGGCATTTATTGACGCAAAATTGGCGTTGTTTGGGACCAAGAATGCCATTTTAGACGCAAATTGGGATTTTAGACGCAAATTGGCATTTTTGAAAAATCGGCCCAAAATGCGGTTTAAGCCGAATAATGGCATTTTTAGTAAAATTGGCCCAAAATGTGGTTTTAGTCCAAAATGGCGTTTTCAGACGCAAAATTGGCATTTTAGACGGCATTTTTAAAAATTGTTTTAGGCCCAAATATTTCATTTTAGGGGTTTTGGGACCAAAAATGCCATTTTAGACGCAAAATTGGCCGCAAATTTTTTTGACGCAAAATTGGCCCAAATTTTTAGGCCAAAAATGGCATTTTAGTCGCAAAATTGCCCAAAATTTTTAGGCCCAAAATTTCATTTTAGACGCAAAATTGCCCGAAAATGCGTTTTTGGGATCAAAATGCGATTTTAGACAAAATTGGCATTTTTACGCAAAATAGGCCCAAAAATGCGGTTTTAAAACCGAATAATGGCATTTTAGAAATAAAATTGGCCCGAAAATGCGGTTTTAGGCCAAAAATGGCATTTTAGACGCAAAATTGGGATTTTTAGACGCTAAATTGGCATTTTTAGACGCAAAATTGGCGTTTTTTGGGACCAAGAATGCCATTTTTAGATGCAAATTGGGATTTTTAGACGCAAAATTGGCATTTTTTGACGCAAAATTGGCACAAAAATGCGATTTTCAAGCCGAATAATGTCATTTTTGGACGAAAAATTGGCCCGAAAATGCGGTTTTTAGGCCAAAAAATGGAATTTTTAGACGCAAAATTGGCATTTTTAGACGCAAAATTGGCGTTTTTTGGGACCAAAAATGGCATTTCCAGACGCAAAATTGGCATTTTTAAACGCAAAATTGGCATTTTTTGCGCAAAATAGGCCCAAAAATGCGGTTTTCAAGCCGAATAATGGCATTTTTAGACATAAAATTGGCCCAAAAATGTGGTTTTTAGGCCCAAAAATGTCATTTTTGGACGAAAAATTGGCTCGAAAATGCGGTTTTTAGGCCAAAAAATAGCATTTTTAGACGCAAAATAGCATTTTTAGACGCTAAATTGGCATTTTTAGACGCAAAATTGGCATTTTTTTACGAAAATTGGCTCGAAAATGCGGTTTTAGGCCAAAATAGCATTTTAGACGCAAAATAGCATTTTTAGACGCAAATTGGCATTTTTAGACGCAAAATTGGCATTTTTTTACGAAAATTGGCCCAAAAATGCGGTTTTCAAGCCGAATAATGGCATTTTTAGATGTAAAATTGGCCCAAAAATGTGGTTTTTAGTCCCAAAAATGGCGTTTTCAGACGCAAAATTGGCATTTTTAGACCAAAAATTGGCCCAAAAATGCGGTTTTTAGGCCAAAAGAGGCCATTTTTAGTCGCAAAATTGCCCAAAAACACGATTTTTAGGCCCAAATATTTCGTTTTTACACGCAAAATTGCCCCGAAAATGGGTTTTGGGACCAAAATGCCATTTTAGACGCAAATTGGCATTTTTAGACGCAAAATTGGCATTTTAGACGCAAATTGGCCCAAAAAATTGCGGTTTTAGGCCAAAAATGGCATTTTAGACGCAAAATTGCAAAAATGGCATTTTAGACCAAAATTCTTTTTGACAAAAGTGGGTGCAATATGGGGCCGATATCTGAAATTTTCGAAAACCTAAATTTTCGATTTGGCCCAATATGGGGCCGATTTTTTCGAAAAACCTAAATTTTCCGATTTCCCCCTCCTTTTAGGGGCAAGTGTAGCTCACATTAATACACTTGTGGGCTGAATATGGGGCCGATATCTGAAAATTTTCGAAAAACCTAAATTTTCGATTTCCAACCCCTCCTTTTAGGGGCAAGTGTAGCTCACATTAATACACTTGTGGGTGCAATATGGGGCCGATATCTGAAAATTTTCAGAAAAACCTAAATTTTCGATTTCCGCCCCTCCTTTTAGGGGCAAGTGTAGCTCACATTAATACACTTGTGGGTGCAATATGGGGCCGATATCTGAAAATTTTCGAAAAACCTAAATTTTCGATTTCCGACCCCTCCTTTTAGGGGCAAGTGTAGCTCACATTAATACACTTGTGGGTGCAATATGGGGCCGATATCTGAAAATTTTCGAAAAACCTAAATTTTCGATTTCCACCCTCCTTTTAGAACAAGTGTAGCTCACATTAATACACTTGTGGGTGCAATATGGGGCCGATATCTGAAAATTTTCGAAAAACCTAAATTTTCGATTTCCGCCCCCTCCTTTTAGGGGCAAGTGTAGCTCACATTAATACACTTGTGGGTGCAATATGGGGCCGATATCTGAAAATTTTCGAAAAACCTAAATTTTCGATTTCCGACCCCTCCTTTTAGGGGCAAGTGTAGCTCACATTAATACACTTGTGGGTGCAATATGGGATATCTGAAAATTTTCGAAAAACCTAAATTTTCGATTTCCGACCCTCCTTTTAGGGCAAGTGTAGCTCACATTAATACACTTGTGGGTGCAATATGGGGCCGATATCTGAAAATTTTCGAAAAACCTAAATTTTCGATTTCCGACCCCTCCTTTTAGGGGCAAGTGTAGCTCACATTAATACACTTGTGGGTGCAATATGGGGCCGATATCTGAAAATTTTCGAAAAACCTAAATTTTCGATTTCCGACCCTCATTTTAGGGGCAAGTGTAGCTCACATTAATACACTTGTGGGTGCAATATGGGGCCGATATCTGAAAATTTTCGAAAAACCTAAATTTTCGATTTCCGACCCATCATTTTAGGGGCAAGTGTAGCTCACATTAATACACTTGTGGGTGCAATATGGGGCCGATATCTGAAAATTTTCGAAAAACCTAAATTTTCGATTTCCGACCCCTCCTTTAGGGGCAAGTGTAGCTCACATTAATACACTTGTGGGTGCAATATGGGGCCGATATCTGAAAATTTTCGAAAAACCTAAATTTTCGATTTCCAGGCCCTCCTTTTAGGGGCAAGTGTAGCTCACATTAATACACTTGTGGGTGCAATATGGGGCCGATATCTGAAAATTTTCGAAAACCTAAATTTTCGATTTCCGACCCTCCTTTTAGGGGCAAGTGTAGCTCACATTAATACACTTGTGGGTGCAATATGGGGCCGATATCTGAAAATTTTCGAAAAACCTAAATTTTCGATTTCCGACCCCTCCTTTTAGGGGCAAGTGTAGCTCACATTAATACACTTGTGGGTGCAATATGGGGCCGATATCTGAAAATTTTCGAAAAACCTAAATTTTCGATTTCCGACCCTCCTTTTAGGGCAAGTGTAGCTCACATTAATACACTTGTGGGTGCAATATGGGGCCGATATCTGAAAATTTTCGAAAACCTAAATTTTCGATTTCCACCCTCCTTTTAGGGGCAAGTGTAGCTCACATTAATACACTTGTGGTGCAATATGGGGCCGATATCTGAAAATTTTCGAAAACCTAAATTTTCGATTTCCGACCCTCCTTTTAGGGCAAGTGTAGCTCACATTAATACACTTGTGGGTGCAATATGGGGCCGATATCTGAAAATTTTCGAAAACCTAAATTTTCGATTTCCGACCCTCCTTTTAGGGCAAGTGTAGCTCACATTAATACACTTGTGGGTGCAATATGGGGCCGATATCTGAAAATTTTCGAAAAACCTAAATTTTCGATTTCCGACCCTCCTTTTAGGGCAATTAATACACTTGTGTAGCTCACATTAATACACTTGTGGGTGCAATATGGGGCCGATATCTGAAAATTTTCGAAAAACCTAAATTTTCGATTTCCGAGCCCTCCTTTTAGGGCAAGTGTAGCTCACATTAATACACTTGTGAAAAACCTAAATTTTCGTGCAATATGGGGCCGATATCTGAAAATTTTCGAAAACCTAAATTTTCGATTTCCGACCCTCCTTTTAGGGGCAAGTGTAGCTCACATTAATACACTTGTGGGTGCAATATGGGGCCGATATCTGAAAATTTTCGAAAACCTAAATTTTCGATTTGACCCTCCTTTTAGCAAGTGTAGCTCACATTAATACACTTGTGGGTGCAATATGGGGCCGATATCTGAAAATTTTCGAAAAACCTAAATTTTCGATTTCCGAGCCCTCCTTTTAGGGGCAAGTGTAGCTCACATTAATACACTTGTGGGTGCAATATGGGGCCGATATCTGAAAATTTTCGAAAAACCTAAATTTTCGATTTCCAGGCCCTCCTTTTGGGGCAAGTGTAGCCCTCGGGCAAGTGTAGCTCACATTAATACACTTGTGGGTGCAATATGGGGCCGATATCTGAAAATTTTCGAAAACCTAAATTTTCGATTTCCAGGCCCTCCTTTTGGGGCAAGTGTAGCCCTCCTTTAGGGACCGATATCAAGTGTAGCTCACATTAATACACTTGTGGGTGCAATATGGGGCCGATATCTGAAAATTTTCGAAAACCTAAATTTTCGATTTCCGAAGCCCTCCTTTTAGGGGCAAAAGTGTAGCTCACATTAATACACTTGTGGGTGCAATATGGGGCCGATATCTGAAAATTTTCGAAAACCTATTTTCGAATTTTCGAGATTTGAGACCCCTCCTTTGGAGACAGAATGGCTCTACATTAATACACTTGTGGGTGCAATATGGGGCCGATATCTGAAAATTTTCGAAAAACCTAAATTTTCGATTTCCGACCCCTCCTTTTAGGGGCAAGTGTAGCTCACATTAATACACTTGTGGGTGCAATATGGGGCCGATATCTGAAAATTTTCGAAAAACCTAAATTTTCGATTTCCGACCCCTTCTTTTAGGGGCAAGTGTAGCTCACATTAATACACTTGTGGGTGCAATATGGGGCCGATATCTGAAAATTTTCGAAAAACCTAAATTTTCGATTTCCGACCCCTCCTTTTAGGGGCAAGTGTAGCTCACATTAATACACTTGTGGGTGCAATATGGGGCCGATATCTGAAAATTTTCGAAAACCTAAATTTTCGATTTCCGCCCTCCTTTTAGGGCAAGTGTAGCTCACATTAATACACTTGTGGGTGCAATATAAATTTTCGATTTCCGGGCAAGTGTAGCGATATCTGAAAATTTTCGAAAAACCTAAATTTTCGATTTCCGACCCTCCTTTTAGGGGCAAGTGTAGCTCACATTAATACACTTGTGGGTGCAATATGGGGCCGATATCTGAAAATTTTCGAAAAACCTAAATTTTCGATTTCCGACCCTCCTTTAAAGGGCGTAGCTCACATTAATACACTTGTGGGTAATATGGCAATCTGAAAATTTTCGAAAACCTAAATTTTCGATTTCCGACCCCTCCTTTTAGGGCATTAGCTCATAATACTTGTGGGAAAATAATATAACCGATTGAAAATTTTCGAAAACCTAAATTTTCGATTTCCGAGCCTATAGGGGCAATCTGAAAATCACATTAATACACTTGAAAACCTAAATTTCGATTCCGACCCTCCTTTTAGTGCAATATGGGGCTCACATTAATACACTTGTGGTGCATATGGGGCCGATATCTGAAAATTTTCGAAAAACCTAAATTTTCGATTTCCGACCCTCCTTTAGGGCAAGTGTAGCTCACATTAATACACTTGTGGGTGCAATATGGGGCCGATATCTGAAAATTTTCGAAAACCTAAATTTTCGATTTCCGGGCCGTCCTTTTAGGGGCAAGTGTAGCTCACATTAATACACTTGTGGGTGCAATATGGGGCCGATATCTGAAAATTTTCGAAAAACCTAAATTTTCGATTTCCGACCCTCCTTTAGGGGCAAGTGTAGCTCACATTAATACACTTGTGGTGCAATATGGGGCCGATATCTGAAAATTTTCGAAAACCTAAATTTTCGATTTCCGACCCTCCTTTTAGGGGCAAGTGTAGCTCACATTAATACACTTGTGGGTGCAATATGGGGCCGATATCTGAAAATTTTCGAAAACCTAAATTTTCGATTTCGAGCCCTCCTTTTAGGGGCAAGTGTAGCTCAACATTGGTCAATACACTTGTGGGTGCAATATGGGGCCGATATCTGAAAATTTTCGAAAACCTAAATTTTCGATTTCCGGCCCTCCTTTTAGGGGCAAGTGTAGCCCAATTAATACACATTTGTGGGTGCAATATGGGGCCGATATCTGAAAATTTTCGAAAACCTAAATTTTCGATTCGATCCGACCCTCACATTAGCTCACATTATACACTGTAGGGTAATATGGGGCCGATATCTGAAAATTTTCGAAAACCTAAATTTTCGATTTCGAGCCCTCCTTTTAGGGCAAGTGTAGCTCACATTAATACACTTGTGGGTGCAATATGGGGCCGATATCTGAAAATTTTCGAAAAACCTAAATTTTCGATTTCCGCCCCTCCTTTTAGGGGCAAGTGTAGCTCACATTAATACACTTGTGGGTGCAATATGGGCCGATATCTGAAAATTTTCGAAAAACCTAAATTTTCGATTTCCGACTCCTCCTTTAGGCAAGTGTAGCTACATTAATACACTTGTGGGTGCAATATGGGCAGATATCTGAAAATTTTCGAAAAACCTAAATTTTCGATTTCCGTCCTCCTTTAAAAGTGTATCACATTAATACACTTGTGGTAATATGGGGCCGATATCTGAAAATTTTCGAAAACCTAAATTTCGATTTCCGACCCTCCTTTAGGGGCAAGTGTAGCTCACATTAATACACTTGTGGGTGCAATATGGGGCCGATATTCGAAAATTTTCGAAAACCTAAATTTTCGATTTCCAAGCCCTCCTTTTAGGGGCAAGTGTAGCTCACATTAATACACTTGTGGGTGCAATATGGGCCGATATCTGAAAATTTTCGAAAAACCTAAATTTTCGATTTCGGCCCTCCTTTAGGGGCAAGTGTAGCTCACATTAATACACTTGTGGGTGCAATATGGGGCCGATATCTGAAAATTTTCGAAAACCTAAATTTTCGATTTCGACCCTTTTAGGGGCAAGTAGACATTAATACACTTGTGGTGCAATGGGGGCCGATATCTGAAAATTTCGAAAAACCTAAATTTTCGATTTTGCCCTCCTTTTAGGGCAAGTGTAGCTCACATTAATACACTTGTGGTGCAATATAGCCGATATCTGAAAAATTTCGAAAACCTAAATTTTCGATTTCGAGCCCTCCTTTAGGGGCAAGTAGCTCACATTAATACACTTGTGGGTGCAATATGGGCAGATATCTGAAAATTTTCGAAAAACCTAAATTTTCGATTTCCGACCGGGCAAGTGTAGCTCACATTAATACACTTGTGGGTGCAATATGGGCCGATATCTGAAAATTTTCGAAAAACCT
>JACDQD010000003.1:34611984-34640432 GCA_019843655.1 Lethocerus indicus | reverse complement strand
ACATAAAACAATCCTAATAGCAAAGAACAACGGATATACCGCACAGTGCAATAACAAAAAATGTTTAAAAAAAGAAAGAGAAACCCACAACGAACCTCACAAACGCAGAAGAATTGAAACGGCCACATTCACTTACACTGGCCGCGAAACCCTACAAAATCACTGAGACATCTTTAAAAACTAAAATTCAAAATATCGTACAGAACAACCGATAAATTGGAAAACGCATCAACACACAACAACAAAATAAATACAAATAAAGCGGGATATACGAGATAAAGTGCGGATCGTCAGATGGAGTTTATATCGGCCCAAACCGGGCGAAAAATTAGAGGACAGATACGGGGAACAGATCGGAGCCATAAATACAAACTGAGTCCACTCGCCAACGCAGATCATAAACACGGGGCATAAAAGGAAAAGAATTGGATATTATGAGAAAACCTGGAAATCTTCAAACATAAGAAAAACAACATTATAAATGAGAAAATTAATTGCCAGAGGAGGAGATATTTGCCCCTATAATCCTATTGAAGGATCACACCCGCCCAACCACCATCAAAATAAAAAAAATAAAACCAAACTAGAGGAGACAGAACATCACGAAACTACAGTAAAATTAGTTTCTTCTGAACATCTATTTATTCTCCCGATAATAAAATCGGGCTGCAACCAACATTGTGGATTCTTCTCATCTTTGTCCGTGTGTCAACCCACCCTTTATCCGGCGCACGCAATAGACATTTCAGAACTACTAATTGCAGTTTTGAAGATGCGTAAACACGCGTAAAAAATGCAAAAATAACGCCGCTCTACTTAGACGCGAAACGCCCTCCCTCCCCGCAATGACTTAGTTGCCGGCCCGATTTTATTATAATTTTGAAATTTATTTATAGTGTTTTTAGCCTAAAATGTTCTTTTTAGACGCAAAAATAGCCTAAAATACGGTTTTAGGCCAAAAGATGGCATATTTAGTCGCAAAATTTCCGAACACGCGGTCTTATTCCCGCACTCAATAGACTCTTCTGAACAGCAACGCGGATACGACACGAAAAGTGACGATATCGTTCGGCTTATTTATCAGATATAATGGATATATATATATCTCGAATACCGAAAATGGAATAACTATGGAATTAGTTTCGAATAGTTCGATCGGGAAAAGTGCGTGTGTAGCGGTAATGAGGCTTACACTTAACCGGCAAACGCCATCCCGATATGGCCGTGGAGTCGGGACTTTCGGCACACTTAATAACACTCTGAAGCCGGCACAGTTCCGAATACCGTTCTGCAGTACTTACAGATACAGTACCTGGGTTGGAGCTCGGAAAAACTTTGATTTGCGCTTCGGTACACGGCAAAGGTCTTTTTCGTGAAACTCCAGGTATGACGCTGGGTATGACGCGGGTATGGTACGGTAAACGGCGGCTAGTTGAAAGGGTAATTGATTCCGTCTCGGTTCTCTTCACCGTTATATCGCCCTTATAGAAAGGCGGCGGTGACGCAACTCTTCAGCGCCACAATTCGTCTTAACGCGTTCATAAACGGCTCCGCTAAGTCACAGTGTTAGAACGGCCACTTTTTAGACAAATCCAGTCCTGGAAGAGCTGGCGAAAATCAGTCCAATTGAGTCCACCGAATTATATTTCAATTGACACAACGAAGAATTTTGCCGACGCGCCGTAACCATATTTCTACATAGACCGGTATTGTCGGTATACCGGTCTATATATGAGACGCACTGTATACGGCCATAGTCCACAGTATACTGTATAGACGGGGCCAGACTGTAGACTTAATTGTTAAAGTTAATTATGTAACTTTTCCGAAATATTCTTCCGGTCTTAAATTTCCACTCGTTTTATCAGTTTTTAAACAGCAATGTTCGGATTCGGTCATAAACGCCCGTGTAGCTCCTCAATAGCAGAACAGCCGGCTTATATAAATATATAATATTTAATATAATAACACTTTAATTTAATACGCACAGAAGCACAAAATTTTCGTAAAAACCTTAAGCCTACAAATAAAGGCGGGTTTTAGTCCTAAAATGCATTTTTGACGCAAAATAGGCGTTTTTACTCAAAATCGCCATAAAATAGGCGAGTTTTTGGCTAAAATCGGCCCAAAATGTGTTTTAGTCAAAAATCAGCACAAAAATGCGGTTTTGGGCCAAAATTGTTTTAGGCAAAAAAATGGGCCCAAAAGTGCAGTTTTTAGGCTCAAAATGCGGTTATTCGACCGAAATCGGCCCAAAACGGGTTTTAGTTACAAAATCGACACAAAATGCAGTTTTAAACTCAAAAATGTGCTTTTTCCCACTAAACGATCCAAAATGCATTTTTAGGCAAAAAAAAAATGCGGTTTTTAGATCAAATCGACCTAAAACTGGGGTTTTAGTCAGAAAATCGACACAAATGCGGTTTTGTTCAAAAATGTTTTAGGCACAAAATCGGTCCCCAAAAATGCAAATTAGGCTCAAAAAGCGGTTCTTAGGCGCAAAATCGGCCAAAAATGCGGTTTTAGGCGCAAACGGCATTTAACGCAAAATCTCAAAAGTGGTTTTAGGCCAAAAATGGCATTTTTAGATGCAAGTTATTGCCCCAAAATGCTGATGTGGTTTTAGCCAAAAATGGCATTTTAGTCGCAAAATTGGCCGAAAATGCGGTTTTAGGCCCAAAATGGTTTTTAGACGCAAAATTGGCATCGCCAAAATGTGTTTTTAGACGGACAAAATTCATTTTTAGACGCAAAATTAGCCCGTAAAATGCGGTTTTCAGCCCAAAAATGTTTTTAGACGCAAAAATAGCCCAAAATACGGTTTGAGCCAAAAGATGGCATTTTAGTCGCAAAATCACTGAAAAATGCGGTTTTAGGCCCAAAAATGTCATTTTTGACGCAAAATTAGCCCGTAAATACTGTTTTTCGGACCAGAAATGTTGTTTTAGACGCAAAATTGCCCCAAAATACAGTTTTTGGCCAAAACATGGCATTTTAGTCGCAAAATTGCCCAAATACGCGATTTTAGGCCAAATATTTCATTTTTAGACGCAAATTGCCTGAAAATACTGTTTTTTAGCCCAATATATGTGTTTTAGACGCAAATTGGCATTTTAGACGCAAAATTAGATTTTAGACGCAAAATTGGCATTTTAGTCGCCCAAAATTGCCCATACGCGATTTTAGGCCCAAAATTTTTTAGAGATAAAATTGGCCCAAAAACTGTTTTTTAGCCCAAAATTGTTTTAGACCAAAATTGGCATTTTTAACGCAAAATTGATTTTAGACGCAAAATGGCATTTTTGACGCAAAATTGGCGTTGTTTGGGACCAAAATGCCATTTTAGACGCAAATTGGGATTTTAGACGCAAATTGGCATTTTTGCCGAAAATTGGCCAAAATGCGGTTTTCAAGCCGAATAATGGCATTTTAGATTAAATTGGCCAAAAATGTGGTTTTATTTCAAAATGGCATTTTCAGACGCAAAACATTTTTAGCCCTGAAAATTGGCCCAAAATTTTGGGATCCCAAATAAAAAGGCCATTTTAGACGCAAAATTGGCCCAAAACACGATTTTTAGCAAATTCAATATTCATTTTAGACGCAAAATTGGCCCTGAAAAATGGTTTTTAGACTAAAATGCATTTTTAACGCAAAATTGGCATTTTAGACGCAAAATAATGGCATTTTAGACGAAATTGACGATAAAATTGGCATTTTTGATTTAAAATTGGCCGAAAATGCGGTTTTAGGCCAAAAAAAAATGGCATTTTTGAATGCAAAATAGCATTTTAGACGCTAAATTGGCCCGCTAAACGCGATTGGCATTAGACGCCCAAAATTGGCATTTTAGACGCAAATTGCGTTTTGGGACCCTTGAAAATGCGTCATTTTAGGGACGCAAAATGCGATTTTTAGACGCAAAATTGGCATTTTTGACGCAAAATTGGCCCAAAAATGCGGTTTTAAACCGAATAATGGCATTTTGGACGAAAAATTGGCCCGAAAATGCGGGAGTTTTTAGGCCCAAAATGGCATTTTTGACGAAAATTGGCGTTTTGCCCTGGAATGCGAATTTTAGACGCAAAAATGGAATTTTAGACGCAAATTGGCATTTTAGACGCAAATGCATTTTTAGACGCAAAATTGGCGTTTTTGGGACCAATATGGCCATTTTAGACCAAGAATGCCATTTTTATACGCAAAAATGGCATTTTTGACGGACAAAATTCAAGGGCTGGAAAAATGCGATTTTAGGCAAAAAATGGCATTTTGATTTTGCAAAATTGGCCCAAAAATGTGGTTTTAGGCCCAAAATGGCATTTTTAGATGTAAAAATTGGTATTTTTAGACGCAAATGTGGTTTTTAGGCCAAAAATGGCATTTCCAGATTTAGTCGCAAATTGGAGATTTTTAAACGTAAAATTGGCATTTTTGCGAAAAAATTGGCCCAAATGCGGTTTTCAAGCTGAAAATAATGGCATGGTTTAGATTACAAATCAGGCCCAAAATGGGGTTTTAGGCCCAAAATGTCATACTTTTGACGAAAATCTGTTCGCCCGAAAATGGTTTTAGGCCAAAAATAGCATTTTTAGACGCAAATTAAGGTAGTTTAGGACCAAAATGCCATTTAGACGCCAATTAAAATTTTAGACGCAAAATTGGCATTTTTTACGATCTAAATTGGCGTTTTTCTAAAAATGCAAAATGGTTTTCAAAGCCGAATAATTGGCATTTTAGATAGATGTATAAATTGGCCCTTAAAATGTGGTTTTTAGTCCCAAAATTTTTAGATCGCAAAATTGGCATTTCAGATCAGACGCAAAATTGGCATCTTAGACGAAATTGGGTATATTTTTATTGGCCATTTTAGTCGTGAAAATTGCCTCCAAAAAACATCGATTTTAGGCCAAAATATTTGGCCATTTTAGACGCAAAATTGGTACCTGAAATTTTAATCAAAATGCTGATTTTAGACGCAAATTCATTTTTAGACGCAAATTGGCATTTTAGGTCGCAAAATGGGCCCAAAATTCGGTTTTTAAATGCCCAGCCCCTGGTGACGTCGCACGGGATGATAAACGTCCGCTATTCTGTCCAAAAATGCCTTCTTAGGGGCGTAGCTCACATTAATACACTTAGTGCTCATTTAGACGCAAAATTGGCATTTTAGACGCAAAATTGGCCTAAATTTTAGATTTCGCAACTCCTCAATTGGCAGCTCACATTTTAGACGCAAAATTATATGGGGCCGATATCTGAAAATTTTCGAAAACCTAAATTTTCGCAAATTTCCCGACCCTCCTTTTAGGTGCAAGTGTCAGCTCATTACGCATTGGCAATATGGGTTTTAAGCGATATCTGAATGGCATTTTCGCCCTAAAATGCATTTTAGGCCAAAATTGCATTTTAGACGCATGGCATTTTAGACGCAAAATTATGGCATTTTAGACCCTTAGCCTTTTAGACGAAAATTGGCAAGTGTAGCTCAAATTGGCATTAATACCAAAATTAGCACTTTTAGACGCAAAATTGGCATTTTAGACGCAAAAATGGCCGATATCTGACGCAAATTACGTTTTCGATTTCGACCCTCCTTTTAGGGCAAGTTAGCTCACATTAATACACTTAGGCCGATATCTGAAAAATCTTTCTATTTTTTACGAAAAATTTTCGATTTCCACCCCTCCTTTGGCAAGTGTAGCCACATTAATATACACTGGTGTAATATGGGGCCGATATCTGAAAATTTTCGAAAAACCTAAGCATTTCGATTGGACGAAAAATCCAACCCTGACCCGAAAATGCCTTTTAGGGGCCCAAGTGTAGCTCATACACTCATGTTTAGAGCAATATTGGGGCCGATATCTGAAAATTTTTTGGGAAAAACCTAAACATAAAATTGGCATTTGACTTGACGGCAAAATGGGTACGCAATATGGCCTAAAAATGGGGCCGAAATGGCATTTAGACGATAAATTGGCCCAAAAATGGCATTTTATTCTATTTCGACCCCTCCTTTTAGGGCAAGTGTAGCTCACATTAATACACTTGTGGTGCAATATGGGGCCGATATCTGAAATTTTCGAAAAACCTAAATTTTCGATTTCCGACCCTCCTTTAGGGGCAAGTGTAGCTCACATTAATACACTTGTGGTGCAATATGGGGCCGATATCTGAAATTTTCGAAAAACCTAAATTTTCGATTTCCGACCCTCCTTTAGGGGCAAGTGTAGCTCACATTAATACACTTGTGGGTGCAATATGGGGCCGATATCTGAAAATTTTCGAAAACCTAAATTTTCGATTTCCGACCCTCCTTTAGGGGCAAGTGTAGCTCACATTAATACACTTGTGGGTGCAATATGGGGCCGATATCTGAAAATTTTCGAAAAACCTAAATTTTCGATTTCCGAGCCGTCCTTTTAGGGGCAAGTGTAGCTCACATTAATACACTTGTGGGTGCAATATGGGGCCGATATCTGAAAATTTTCGAAAAACCTAAATTTTCGATTTCCAAGCCCTCCTTTTAGGGGCAAGTGTAGCTCACATTAATACACTTGTGGGTGCAATATGGGGCCGATATCTGAAAATTTTCGAAAAACCTAAATTTTCGATTTCCGACCCCTCCTTTTAGGGGCAAGTGTAGCTCACATTAATACACTTGTGGGTGCAATATGGGGCCGATATCTGAAAATTTTCGAAAAACCTAAATTTTCGATTTCGACCCCTCCTTTTAGGGGCAAGTGTAGCTCACATTAATACACTTGTGGGTGCAATTTGGGGCCGATATCTGAAAATTTTCGAAAAACCTAAATTTTCGATTTCGACCCCTCCTTTTCGGGGCAAGTGTAGCTCACATTAATACACTTGTGGGTGCAATATGGGGCCGATATCTGAAAATTTTCGAAAAACCTAAATTTTCGATTTCCGACCCCTCCTTTTAGGGGCAAGTGTAGCTCACATTAATACACTTGTGGGTGCAATATGGGGCCGATATATGAAAATTTTCGAAAAACCTAAATTTTCGATTTCCGACCCCTCCTTTTAGGGGCAAGTGTAGCTCACATTAATACACTTGTGGGTGCAATATGGGGCCGATATCTGAAAATTTTCGAAAAACCTAAATTTTCGATTTCCGACCCCTCCTTTTAGGGGCAAGTGTAGCTCACATTAATACACTTGTGGGTGCAATATGGGGCCGATATCTGAAAATTTTCGAAAAACCTAAATTTTCGATTTCCGCCCTCCTTTTAGGGCAAGTGTAGCTCATTAATACACTTGTGGGTGCAATATGGGGCCGATATCTGAAAATTTTCGAAAAACCTAAATTTTCGATTTCCAGGCCCTCCTTTTAGGGGCAAGTGTAGCTCACATTAATACACTTGTGGGTGCAATATGGGGCCGATATCTGAAAATTTTCGAAAAACCTAAATTTTCGATTTCCGACCCCTCCTTTTAGGGGCAAGTGTAGCTCACATTAATACACTTGTGGGTGCAATATGGGGCCGATATCTGAAAATTTTCGAAAAACCTAAATTTTCGATTTCCGACCCCTCCTTTTAGGGGCAAGTGTAGCTCACATTAATACACTTGTGGGTGCAATATGGGGCCGATATCTGAAAATTTTCGAAAAACCTAAATTTTCGATTTCCGACCCCTCCTTTTAGGGGCAAGTGTAGCTCACATTAATACACTTGTGGGTGCAATATGGGGCCGATATCTGAAAATTTTCGAAAACCTAAATTTTCGATTTCCGACCCCTCCTTTAGGGGCAAGTAGCTCAATTAATACACTTGGGGTGCAATATGGGGCCGATATCTGAAAATTTTCGAAAAACCTAAATTTTCGATTTCCGAGCCCTCCTTTAGGGGCAAGTTAGCTACATAATACACTTGTGGGTGCAATATGGGGCCGATATCTGAAAATTTTCGAAAAACCTAAATTTTCGATTTCCGACCCCTCCTTTTAGGGGCAAGTGTAGCTCACATTAATACACTTGTGGGTGCAATATGGGGCCGATATCTGAAAATTTTCGAAAAACCTAAATTTTCGATTTCCGACCCTCCTTTTAGGGCAAGTGTAGCTCACATTAATACACTTGTGGGTGCAATATGGGGCCGATATCTGAAAATTTTCGAAAAACCTAAATTTTCGATTTCCAGGCCCTCCTTTTAGGGGCAAGTGTAGCTCACATTAATACACTTGTGGGTGCAATATGGGGCCGATATCTGAAAATTTTCGAAAAACCTAAATTTTCGATTTCCGACCCCTCCTTTTAGGGGCAAGTGTAGCTCACATTAATACACTTGTGGGTGCAATATGGGGCCGATATCTGAAAATTTTCGAAAAACCTAAATTTTCGATTTCCGACCCTCCTTTTAGGGGCAAGTGTAGCTCATTAATACACTTGTGGGTGCAATATGGGGCCGATATCTGAAAATTTTCGAAAAACCTAAATTTTCGATTTCCGACCCCTCCTTTTAGGGGCAAGTGTAGCTCACATTAATACACTTGTGGGTGCAATATGGGGCCGATATCTGAAAATTTTCGAAAAACCTAAATTTTCGATTTCCGACCCCTCCTTTTAGGGGCAAGTGTAGCTCACATTAATACACTTGTGGGTGCAATATGGGGCCGATATCTGAAAATTTTCGAAAAACCTAAATTTTCGATTTCCGACCCTCCTTTTAGGGGCAAGTGTAGCTCACATTAATACACTTGTGGGTGCAATATGGGGCCGATATCTGAAAATTTTCGAAAACCTAAATTTTCGATTTCCGACCCCTCCTTTTAGGGGCAAGTGTAGCTCACATTAATACACTTGTGGGTGCAATATGGGGCCGATATCTGAAAATTTTCGAAAACCTAAATTTTCGATTTCCGACCCTCCTTTTAGGGCAAGTGTAGCTCACATTAATACACTTGTGGGTGCAATATGGGGCCGATATCTGAAAATTTTCGAAAAACCTAAATTTTCGATTTCCGACCCCTCGTTTTAGGGGCAAGTGTAGCTCACATTAATACACTTGTGGGTGCAATATGGGGCCGATATCTGAAAATTTTCGAAAAACCTAAATTTTCGATTTCCGACCCCTCCTTTTAGGGGCAAGTGTAGCTCACATTAATTACACTTGTGGGTGCAATATGGGGCCGATATCTGAAAATTTTCGAAAACCTAAATTTTCGATTTCCGACCCTCCTTTTAGGGGCAAGTGTAGCTCACATTAATACACTTGTGGGTGCAATATGGGGCCGATATCTGAAAATTTTCGAAAAACCTAAATTTTCGATTTCCAGACCCTCCTTTTAGGGGCAAGTGTAGCTCACATTAATACACTTGTGGGTGCAATATGGGGCCGATATCTGAAAATTTTCGAAAAACCTAAATTTTCGATTTCCGACCCCTCCTTTTAGGGGCAAGTGTAGCTCACATTAATACACTTGTGGGTGCAATATGGGGCCGATATCTGAAAATTTTCGAAAAACCTAAATTTTCGATTTCCGACCCTCCTTTTAGGCAAGTGTAGCTCACATTAATACACTTGTGGGTGCAATATGGGGCCGATATCTGAAAATTTTCGAAAAACCTAAATTTTCGATTTCCGACCCCTCCTTTTAGGGGCAAGTGTAGCTCACATTAATACACTTGTGGGTGCAATATGGGGCCGATATCTGAAAATTTTCGAAAAACCTAAATTTTCGATTTCCGACCCCTCCTTTTAGGGGCAAGTGTAGCTCACATTAATACACTTGTGGGTGCAATATGGGGCCGATATCTGAAAATTTTCGAAAAACCTAAATTTTCGATTTCCGACCCCTCCTTTTAGGGGCAAGTGTAGCTCAAATTAATACACTTGTGGGTGCAATATGGGGCCGATATCTGAAAATTTTCGAAAAACCTAAATTTTCGATTTCCGGGCCGTCCTTTTAGGGGCAAGTGTAGCTCACATTAATACACTTGTGGGTGCAATATGGGGCCGATATCTGAAAATTTTCGAAAAACCTAAATTTTCGATTTCCGACCCCTCCTTTTAGGGGCAAGTGTAGCTCACATTAATACACTTGTGGGTGCAATATGGGGCCGATATCTGAAAATTTTCGAAAAACCTAAATTTTCGATTTCCGAGCCCTCCTTTTAGGGGCAAGTGTAGCTCTAATTAATACACTTGTGGGTGCAATATGGGGCCGATATGAAAATTTTCGGATTTCCGCCGAAGTGTATCTTAATACACTTGTGGGTGCAATATGGATGAAATCGAAAAACTAAATTTTCGATTTCCGACCCCTCCTTTTAGGGGCAAGTGTAGCTCACATTAATACACTTGTGGGTGCAATATGGGGCCGATATCTGAAAATTTTCGAAAAACCTAAATTTTCGATTTCCGACCCCTCCTTTTAGGGGCAAGTGTAGCTCTAATTAATACACTTGTGGGTGCAATATGGGGCCGATATCTGAAAATTTTCGAAAAACCTAAATTAAGGGGCAAGTGTAGCTCACATTAATACACTTGTGGGTGCAATATGGGGCCGATATCTGAAAATTTTCGAAAAACCTAAATTTTCGATTTCCGAGCCCCTCCTTTTAGGGGCAAGTGTAGCTCACATTAATACACTTGTGGGTGCAATATGGGGCCGATATCTGAAAATTTTCGAAAAACCTAAATTTTCGATTTCCGACCCCTCCTTTTAGGGGCAAGTGTAGCTCACATTAATACACTTGTGGGTGCAATATGAGGCCGATATCTGAAAATTTTCGGAGCCCCCCTCCTTTTATCTGAAAATTTTCGAAAACCTAAATTTTCGATTTCCGCCCTCCTTTTAGGGGCCCACATTAATACACTTGTGGGTGCAGGGGCCGCAAGTGTAGGTCACATTAATACACTTGTGGGTGCAATATGGGGCCGATATCTGAAAATTTTCGAAAAACCTAAATTTTCGATTTCCGACCCCTCCTTTTAGGGGCAAGTGTAGCTCACATTAATACACTTGCTCATATCTGAAAATTTTCATTAATACACTTGTGGGTGCAATATGGGGCCGATATCTGAAAATTTTCGAAAAACCTAAATTTTCGATTTCCGACCCCTCCTTTTAGGGGCAAGTGTAGCTCACATTAATACACTTGTGGGTGCAATATGGGGCCGATATCTGAAAATTTTCGAAAAACCTAAATTTTCGATTTCCGACCCCTCCTTTTAGGGGCAAGTGTAGCCACATTAATACACTTGCAATATAATATATCTAAAATTTTCGAAAACCTAAATTTTCGATTTCCGAGCCCTCCTTTTAGGGGCAAGTGTAGCTCACATTAATACACTTGTGGGTGCAATATGGGGCCGATATCTGAAAATTTTCGAAAAACCTAAATTTTCAATTTTCAACCAGCGGTTTAAGCAGGGGCAACTATAACGGAATAATTTTTGAAAAAATAAAAAATGTTTATAGGCTCAAAATCGGTCCAAAAATGCGGTATATAAGCGGAATATGGGCCCAAATATGCTGTTTTTAGGCGCAAAATAGGCCCAAAAATTCGGTTTTTAGTCAAAATATTGGCCCAAAAATGCTATTTTTTTGCCAAAAAATGGTTTTTTTGGGGCCAAAAAAGGGGTTTTTGGTTAAAAATGTGTCCAAAAGTGCGGCTCATAAATGTTATTTTTTTGCGCAAAATAGGCCAAAAAATGGGGTTTTTAGTCAAAAAGTCGGCACAAAAACGAGGTTCTTAGTTCCTAAAGTGTGGTTTTTAGACACATAATTGGTCCAAAAATACGGTTTTATGCCCAAAAATGCGGTTTTTAGGCGCAAAATGGGCACAAAAATGGGGTTTTTAGGCTCAAAATTGGCCCAAAAATGTGGTTTTCATGCTAAAAATCGGCCCAAAATGCGGATTTTATGCTAAAAATCGGCCCAAAAATGCTGTTTTCATGCTAAAAATCGGCCCAAAAATTTGGTTTTCAGGCGCATAATGGGCCCACAAATGCGGTTTTTAGGCGCATAATAATGGGCCAAAAAATGCGGTTTTAGGCTGAAAATCGGCCTAAAAATGGTATTTTTAGGCGCAAAATGGGCACAAAAATGCGGTATTT
Source organism: Lethocerus indicus (assembly GCA_019843655.1). Taxonomy (NCBI): domain Eukaryota; kingdom Metazoa; phylum Arthropoda; class Insecta; order Hemiptera; family Belostomatidae; genus Lethocerus; species Lethocerus indicus. The sequence continues at coordinate 34,628,346 of JACDQD010000003.1, read as the reverse complement.
AGGTGAAAAATGGGCCCAAAATTGTGGTTTTCGGGCGCAAAATCGTAACCCACTTTGTTATACTTGTTGGCGTACAGTTTTTATGCGTTAAATGCCAAAATGGGTGAGTTTCGTCGCGAAAATGGCGCCTAAATTAATCGCAAAAATGCAGATTTTATGGTTAAAAATTGGGGTTATTTAACGCCCAACCGTCATAAAATGTCGGATAAAATGGATAAGAGAGTGGAGAGTTGAGAGCAGTTCCTGAAGGTAATCGAGCTCGGTTAGGCCGTCCTATTTTTTAATATAAGGGCCGGTCCCTTACCCATTAATATATTTGAACCGTACTCAATGTATAATCATAAGTGATACAGAAGGAAAAGGAAATTATGAGGAAAGGGGGAAAGTGGGTGCAGGGGGTTGTAATATTTTGGCCGAGGTTCCGGTAAGTAGAGAGAGCGAGGGCAGAGTGGTAATATGTACTTTTGCGGTACAACGAACCCGTGGGGCCCCTTGAGTAAGCGGGGTCAGCCAGTCACCCTTCTCCTTCTTCCTTCTTCTTCTCCTCCTTCTTCCTCTTCTCCTTCTTCTTCTTCTTCTTCTCCCCTCTACACTTATCCGAAATACGGCCGGACGTCTCTCCGTCCGTCGAGATGACGGCCGTTGCAACCGAAGACGGCCTAAGAAATATTCCTTTCTTACATCGCAATATTCGCAATTTTCGTCTGTCGTCGGTGGACAGAGAGAGCGCGGTACCTGATATTTTAGCGACTGGCGGTACATTTATTTCCACTGATATTTGGGACTTTCCGCATCGCTCCAGTTGTCCACAACGTCCTATGTATTAAATCCCGAGTCTGAATCCCGAGACGGATCGATCGTTGAGGAATTTATAATATGGTTGCAGACGGGGACGGTAACGCCGTATTTTAGAGCGGTATATATACATATTTTATTTCTCAGACTGGCGAGGCCGTTTTCCGGTCGTCGGTACGATTGGACTCGGTACCAACAGCTACGTTGGCGAGAGCCCCAAGTACAAGCCGGGGGTTATTTCAGGTTCAGGAGCGTAGGCGCATTCCTGGACCCCCTCCCTTCCAGCGTCCCCAGCGGCTCACCGCCGGAACCTGTTTCTGTATACTCCTCGCCTACCGAGAGCGAAAGCGTGGGGCTTATTTCGCGAAAGCCACGCGTAAAATCGTTAAGTAGTGTACGCTCTCCGGTCGGATGTTCGGCGGGTGTGATTCCGCCCGATGTGTGAGTTACCTTGCCCCTGTTGAAAATCGAAAATTTAGGTTTTTCGCATTAAAAATCATTAAATTATTAAAAATCGCATTTTTGGACGATTTTGCGCCTAAGAACAGACTTTTCGGGCCTAAAAACAGCATTTCTGGGAATAAAATCTGCATTTTTCGGCCCATTTTGGGCATAAAAACCGCATTTTGGCCCCATTTTGCGTCTAAAAATGCCATTATTGGACCTAAAACAGTATTTCTGGGCCTAAAACAGCATTTCTGGTCCTAAAAACAGCATTTCTGGTCCTAAAAACAGCATTTCTGGTCCTAAAAACAGCATTTCTGGTTCTAAAAAACAGCATTTCTGGGAATAAAAACCGCATTTTGGGCCTATTTTGCGCCTAAAAACCGCATTTTTAAGCCAATTTTACGTCTAAAAATGCCATTTTTGCGTCTGAAAATGCCATTTTTGCGTCTAAAAATGCCATTTTTGCGTCTGAAAATGCCATTTTTGAGTCTAAAACTGCCATTTTCGGGCCTAAAAACTGCATTTTTGGCCCAATTTTGCGTGTAAAAATGCAGTTTTTGGACCTAAAAACTTGTTGTTGTTATGGGCCAATTTTGAGCCTAACAACAGCATTTTTGGACCAATTTAGCGTCTAAAAATACTATTTTTGGGCCAAAAAAACGCATTTTCGGGCCAATTTTGCGTCTAAAAATGCCATTTTCGGGCCAATTTTGCGTCTAGAAATGCCATTTTCAGGCCAATTTTGCGTCTAAAAATGCCATTTTCGGGCCAATTTGGCGCCTAAAAATGCCATTGTTTGGCCAAAAAAACGCATTTTTGGAACAATTTTGCGGCTTCAGTAGCGATTCGTCGATGTTCAATATTGCATTCAACATTCATACGAACTCTCTTCGCCGTCGATGGTCATTAGGCTTCAGTTCAATTGTGTCAATTGAAATTTTGTAAGCGTGGAGACGCCGAATTGATGTTCCTCGGACTTTCACAAACACTCATTGAAAACACGTTGTCCATTGGTGTAACTCTCCATTTGTACTGACCATAAACTATCGGCTGTCAAATGGTTTTTTTGTTTTTTTAATTGGTTCGCCAACTGCAATATTGCGTTAATTTTGTGCTCTTCCCGACACAACGGTTCGTATTCCCTGTCCGTATCATTACAGTTATGCGAGTTAACGCTTTTCCACGGTTTTTCGCCCATTGACGATTTTCCGCGCGACCCAATTTGTTGGCCGGATTAAATTTCACGGTTTCGAAACGGACCGGCGAGCGTAAGTAATGCCGTAAATTGTTACCTGTTTTTTCTTTTTCTTTTCTTTTTTTTACTCGTTCCCTTTCACGGCCTTCGAGAACGCCGGTCACCTTCCTGCGGCCTCAAAGCCCCGTTATATTTTAGCGGCTCGATTTGAATCCCATTCGGTCGTCGTCGCGGAAAACGTACCAGTGACGTCAGTTATCCTCTGGTACAGCGCCTCCGTACCGTCGGTATTTTTCCCGATTTGATTGAAACGGGATAGAAAGTGGAAAAATCGAAATGCCCCAATTGGGGGTGGGGGTGGGGGTAAAATTTCGATCCACGAATGTACACCGGTACATTCCTATTTTACGAACCGGAACTGGAATTAGAGCCGCCGCTCGAACCCCTCGGTGTACTTCAGAGGACAGTTTGGAGAACAGTTATTTAAGTCGGTACTTGATTTTATCCGTAATGTGGTTATTTAAGGTCTCGTCAATAACCGAAAAGAAATTTTAATCTACAATATATTCACCGCTATCAACGACAACTCTTCGTGGCCGCTTTCGACCACTCCCTGATGAACTGCTCCTCGAGACCGAAATACGAATCTTATCCAAATTGTCGATTACTTTCGGCTACACCTAAGCAGGTGTGAACTGTCGAACCGGGTTTGAGTGCTGTTGGCGCTGTAGTTTTGGACAGGAAAATGGACAGTGGCGGACGACTGGGAGAGTACAGGACGGACAAAGGCTGAGAGTGGGCCTTGGAGTGGGAGGAGATGTGTTTCCTTACAGGAGGAAGACAAGGACGTCGGCGTTGAAGGACGGCCCGAACGACACCGTTAATATTAATTACCCCCGCGTACCTATTTACGGACAATTTCTAATTTAGTTATCCAGTGGCGGCGGACGGAGGAAACGGTTCGGTTCTCGGGCCGACGTTAAAACAAAGACCCGTTAAGAGGCTGAACAACGGTACGTCCGCGGGATATCTTTGTTCTTCTAACGGTTTCATAAATGCTAACATCTCCCTCTTCCTCCCACCCCCCACCACCACCCCCCAATTAGAACGGAACTTCTACTTCAACACCCAGCAAATATTGTTTTGGCCCAGTTGGAGCCGTCACCGTTTCCTTCATTCAACAGGAGATTCGACTTAAACGGAATATTTACTGTACTCTTTTGGGCCATCATTTCACTGGAAACGGACATAGAAATCGATCTCGTGTAACAAACTGACAGAGAGCTGTGTCGGGTCCCAAAGCAGGAGTTGTCCGACGTCGGTCGCATCCTGAAATTTCACACGAAAGTCACGGTATTTTTCTTACAGCACAGTCCACCGTGACCCCTCATCAACATACCGCACGGCAGTGGGACGAAGTCACGAAAATCCCGGTTTCCCCAATACTTGAATCGTTCCTGCGTGAAAAGTGCCATCTTCGGCCGGTTCCTTTTGTCACGCGGAATACGTGCGAAAAAAAGCACATGAGCGCTTGTACATATAGCATAAAATAGATTTTGCCGATTGTACAAATTAAGAAAAAGATAAGGGAACGGTGGACGCCGGAAACATCCTTGCGAATCGGCTTACCCAATACAGGCGCTGACGTCAGGACGGATGGGATGGGGTTTTTTTGACTTTGAAATTCATTTTATTTTGCTGAAAAAAAGGAATTTTAATTATTAATATACTATATATTCGCCGATATTATCGACAACTCTCCACCGGCCACTTTTCCGGCAAATTTTCTATTCCCCCTCTCCTGAAGAACTGCTCCTGAAGAACTGCTCCTGAAGAACTCCTCCTTAAGACCAGAATACATCTTATATATATATTAAAATATGCCCGGGGATTTCATTTTCATTTTATCGAGTACTGCACCAGTGACCAGTAAAGAAGAAGTATTATACAAGGGAAGAGGCTTTGATTGTGTTTTAAGCCCCTTCGGGCCTATTTATATTGAGGCCCCGTTAAGCGAGCCTTTCAATAACCAGGAATTTTTCGTATCCCCCTCGACTGACCTTTCTCTTTTTTCCCAGGTGACGTCACACGGCATTGGATTCGGAATAAAGAGCGAGATATTCTTTTTGAATCTTGAAGACGGATATTTCGGATGCCAGGTGAACGAATCAAAGGACTTCCTTCAGCTCTACGAGCTGTCGAGGCTGTGCGACGGAAATCAGGACTGTTACAGAGGATCGGACGAACTTGGAAGGGAACTCAAATGCACAAGTAAGTTCAGACCGGATGAGCGTGAGTGGTGTTTTTTTCGGCATTTTTGTAATTTTTTGGACGCCCCACAAGTAAGCATTCCGTCTCGTAATCGCCCGAACGTCGTCGCCGAGTTTTCAAACTCGCTGATCTTCTGTACTTTGCATTCTGTCTGCACCGTGCTTCGTTTTAAAGTGCCGTCCGGGCGAGTGTTAACGAAGCGAAACCGGTTCCTTCGAGTTGTGTTCAACAGGTTGAGTTGACCGCGCCTCAGTCACCGGTGACTGACGGTATAAAATACGGTACGAAACTAAAAAATTTACATCGTTTTAAGTTGTTATCTAAAATTGATTTTAAAGCCAATTTCCAATTGCCGCGACGCGTATAAGTTCGAATAATGTATACGGCACAAATACTTCATTGTTCTACCGCAAGATCCGACCTTAGATTTAAATCTTCGATTATAAATCCCGAAAGTGAGGCGAAAATGTACAATTTTTGGCCTCGGATCACTCAAATCTTCGACACTTTCTTCCCCCTCCTCCGGCGAAGACAGAATTGTCACTCTGTGCCGCCTTTCAGCACGAATCACTTTCACTATCACTTTCAGACTCGTCCACGTGACATTTTTAAGGCTGGGCAAAGATTTTCGTCCAAGGCTCAAAGGCCGAGAACCATCGTAAAATTGGGCCAAATTTCGTCAACCTGTCTACCGGTTCTATCTTGGTACCGGTTTAATTTTCTTTTATGTTATTCGAGAACCGCCGTTTCTAAGTTCTGTCGCCTTACAAAGGCCCCGGTTGAACCGTCGCCCCCCCCCCCCGGCCCTCTTGCGAAGTGGAAAATGTGTGTGTGGGTGGACAATACCCAGCCGGGTATTGTGTGTTTGTGTCGAAGGTGAACCTTGTACAAAGAGATATTGTTGCGCTTTGTGTGCAACCGTTGCAACGCGGGACGCCACTTCCCGTGCACCGTGTTTCCCCTTCGGCGATACCCTTCTAGCCCCTTCAAGCGGGCCGTCGTCCAACTGAACAATAATACGATTGATCCTCCGTGAGTCAATATTGATTCACCTTATTGGCTCTCGGATACTGGCTGATGGTCAACCTCTCGGTCAGAACCGAATCGATGGCCAATTCACGCCGTCAACGGCTTCCTCCGTCTCGAATCTCGTTGAGGCGGAGGGTCATCCTGGGGACGGCGGCGGAGGGAATTTCGCGGGGAAAAACCCTTCTGAAACAGCTTTTCGGGTCCGAAGGGGGTCGCGGCACTCCTCTTCTTCTCCGCCACCGCACTCCAGAGCCGGTCCTCCGTAGACGAGCGTCTACCGGCACACCCTAAGGCCTAGAAAATTTAATCGCCTTCGCGTCACCCGTCCGGCTTACGCAACGTTCCCAACCGACAGAGTAATAAATCAGCCAAGGTAAATCGGCGACCGGATCATCAATTATCGTCCAATACTGTGGGAAGAACCTCGGTTAGTGGGGGTCACCCGGTAACCATCCGGGAGGGGGCTCAAACCTAGGGGTTTTTGCCCTTTCATTTCTCTAAACTTATTTTTTTTATCGAATCGTAAAGTGCACAGGACAGGGTTATGTATGGAATAGACGGCTTTGCCGGCACGTAGGCACCGTTTTGTCGAAATTTTCCACGCGACCATTTTGCATAAATGCGGCTGAATTTCGTCCGATACGGCATTGAATTTCCACGTTCGATTCCCACGCGCGTTTGCCGGCTTGGACTTCGAATAAGCCCGTAAAAAGAAATCACACGATCTAGTGGGGGAGAGAGAGAGAGACAGAGAAATTACACGGCCGGGAAATGTCTCGTGCAGTAATTGAATTGTTTCAAGGGCTGTACGTGGGGCATGCGGTGGCAGCACCAACGTCTTGTCGGAACCGCACGTCATCCACATCGATATCGTCCAGTTTAGGCGGAAAGAACATTTTCGAAATGATGCCTCAAGCCCAAAATCCGCACCAAACAGTGACACATTGAAGATTGCATATATATATATATATATATATATATATATATATATATATATATATATTGGGTTGGCTAATAAGTAATGGCCGTTTCTTGGCGCTCAATTTCAATGATCTTAAAATTAATAAAAAAAAACATTAAGGTCAACAAAAAAATCTCGTATACTACTCTTATAGAGAAAAGAAACCTCTTTCGAATAACAATAAAACAATATGCCGAAACACTTTTTTATTCAAGCGCTAATTCAAATTGAAAAAAACGGCCATTACTTATTAGCCAACCCAATACATATATATATATATATATATATATATATATATATATATATATATATGCGGCTCTGATCGCTAACCGATGTTCTTCCCGCAGTTTGCGATAATTCCAATTGTAGCTGCAGAAACCCGGTCGCCATTTACGACAAACGGTCAACTCAAATCAATAATATCGTCTCAACATATTACTCCATGCCAGCAGCATACTGGTGGTGGGCATAATTTCAAATGGACATTGCGTATATATATATATATATACCCTAGGGGTGGGGTTAATCGGGACAAGGTCATTTCCCGGTGGGCGGCCACCGATCGGATAACGCCATCCAAGGCTGCCCGCCTTCTCGTAGCTAATTAATTGAAAAGTAGCCAATATTCTGCCAGTAGAATATCCGGCGACATCTTACTGGCTACCCAACGCCAGATTCGCTATATTGGGCTCCAGCCGGACGGACGACTCAAAAGAATCGACTCAAATTTGGAATTTCGACTCCTAAGGCCGTTACTGAAACGGACCTAGAAATTGACCTCGAGTAACGAACTGACAGTATAGAAAAGAAGATACTTAAACGGCGATACGGACTTAAGGAATAGAGAGGTATGGGGGTGGTTCCGCCAAGAAATCTCCAAAATCGCCCCCGTCCAGAGATTCCAGTCAAAAGTCCTTCCAGTACCACCCTTAATGCTCCCCCCCCCCGGGGGTATGTTTCTAACCGAACAATCCGTAATGACCTCAACATACCCGCGACGGTTCAAAACGCCGCTGGCCCAGAGTTCATCTCTGGCCCTTAGGCCACAATTGTTCTTCCGTGAAAAGTGCCATCTTTGGGCGGTTCACTTTTATCACGTGTGAAAAAAAAATATATATCAGCACTTGTACATATGCTTGTACTTATGAGAAATCTTATAAGTACAATGGTAAGTACATATGGCTATGTATTAGTAGGGCCGGTGGCCGAAATCTTTGACGGATTGTCAGCCCCGGCCTCTGCAGGAAAATGTCTCGGCTTCCTGTTCGAATTTTCCGGGGGAAAATTCCCCGTCCCCCAACCCGGCTCCGACGGCCCCTAACCGACTGATTTTACTGGTGTCCAATCGTGGTATAGTGAACACTGGAAAATTGCAATTATTCAGGTTCTGGACGGGGAAAACTCCTTTTCGATTTTCTCTGCCCTTTTGTGCACCGTCACAGCGAAGAAACTCCGGTCTTCGACTAGGACCGGCGCGGGCTTCAGCCCTTTTTCGTGATCACTTCCGGCACGTCTAGAGATCACGTGGTCGCATCCTTCAGATCCTTTTCGCGCAATGGGCAGGATTGGCGATAGAATATTGGGGTCGCCCAAAAAGTAATCGACATTTTGATTTTGGAATAAATTTCATTTTGCCAAAAATGAAACTTTCCACTTTTCCGGCAAATTCCCCCCATCCCCCTCCCGAGGAACTCCTCAAGACCAGAATACATCTTATCGAAATTGTCTATTACTTTTGTCCAATAATCTAAGCAGTAATTTCTGTACATGGCCTACGCGTGGTTGGGGCCGGGTAGGTAATTTACCCCATTTACCTTTTTTTATTTAAAACGCACCCTCCATTCTGGGGCAGAGCAGGTTTTTCTATCCGACAAGTTATTTTATCGTTTCATCTATCGGCGGTTTCTCTGTTCTCTGCGTTTCCCATATTTCTGTTACGCCCTGAGTTGTAGCAATTTATTGTTTATGGACTGGGAAAAAAATAAATGATTTAGCCATTTTAGAAAACTGGCACTAGAAGGCCGGCGCCCTCGGTACACTTTTCGTATTACATGAGAACTTTGATACGACCGGCGAATTGTACCCTTTTTTTTATGAGAATAAAAAAATAAATAAAACTGTAGCTTATGATCGTTTCACTTTGATTTTTAGCCGATTGCAGCAAAGAAAACGGTGAGCGATGCCTCAACGGAGCCTGCCTCGATTCCCAGTGCCATTGCAACGACGGCTTCGGAGGCTGTTCTTGCGAAGTGCCAGGTAATTTATTTATTCCAATACTGTATTGAAAAGTGTTAAGGAAGTGTAAAGTGTACGCAAATACGGACTCGTTTCAAAAAACGAGCGTCGAAAGTTTCCGTCCTCGAAGTACTGTCGGTTCTTGGGACGAAATCAATTGGCAATTCTTTTATATTATTGTATTAAAATATTAACTTCATTTCTTAGGCGTAAAATATAAAAGACAGAATTCGGCGAGGTATTATTTTTGAAACGATTCTGGTGCACCGCAGTGACGTCGAAAAACCGGTTTTCTTTGCCTCTTGAGAGAGAGAGAGAGAGAGTATAAAGGACGAATTTCAATGCTGTTCGCGTCTAAATATTTAAAAATATATTCTCTCGAATTGTTATTCGTGTCAAAAGAATGAGCAGTAATAAATAAGCGATCGCACCGGGAATTTTCATTACAGTCCCTCGTCGTTTTCTCATGTGAAAATTTCAAATGAAAATTTTGAGTTTCTCCTCTATTATATTTGTTCGCGCCTATGCATAATATAAAAAAACTTTTTGCAGACGAGAACGAATGCAAGAACAGGCCCTGCGACGTATTCGCCCACTGCACAAACACTTTGGGAAGTTTCCACTGTTCCTGTTTTCCCGGTTACGAAGGCGACGGTTTCCACTGTCAAGGTCGGTAATATCCAAAAAAAAAAAAAAAAAATTGGTAATTTGCCAAATTAATAAAATTACCAAAGCCATATTTTGTCTTCCCATGTCATGTACGTCAAAATTGCAGGCTTCGGTGTACCCAAAAGTGATCGACAATTTGATAAGACGTATTTTGGTCTTGGAGGAGGAGTTTTCTTCAGGAGGGGGAGAATAGAAAATTTGCCGGAAAAGTGGCCGGCGGTGAATATATATATATATATATATATATATATATATATATATAGTAGATTAATAATTAAAGTTTTTAGCGAAATAAAATGAATTCCAAAGTCAAAATTTCGATTACTTTTGGCTACACCCAATATATACGGAGGTGGTCCAAAAAAATGTATCCACCGTTTAACAGTCCATAACTTGCAAACTAATTGACGGAATTGTGTCTCATTTTCGGTGAAAGTGTAGCTTAAAGTCCAACTTGAAGATATATCATAGCTGTAGGTGTTCCGAAATGGTCACCGTTATTAACATCCGCAGACAGAAACGGTGCGGCCCATTGCCCTTTTTGAACCTCGTTAACGTTTATCGTAGTTAAAAAATACCACTTCAAAACTGACTTCCTTTCGTCCAATTCTAAACCTTGCGCCAGCCACGTTTACTCGAGTACAACAAGGTACAACTGACAACAGAACACTGACTATCCGGCGACTGTGTCATCTGACAAAACAGAACAACGCTTGTAGTTGTTATCACACTGTAGGTGTTCGAAATGGTCCACCATTATTAAAATCCCAAGCACAAACTGCAGCACCGACTACTGACTGCACAATGTGTTCAGTGGGATATTTGTACATGTGAATGTACGATGGATTCTTCCAAGTTCATCCAACGTGCGCGGCTTTTCTACTTAAAATACCGGTTCAAAACTGACTTCCTTTCGTCCAATTCTAAGCCTTGCGCCAGCCACGTTTACTCGAGTACAACAAGGTGTACAACTGACAACAGAACACTGACTATACGGCGACAATACAACGCTTGTATGGCGCAACTACAACACTATAAGACTAACAAAAAATGAGACAACTCCGTCAATTAGTCTGCAAGTTATGGTACTTTTAAACGGTGGATACATTTTTTTGGACCCCCCCCCCGCTCCTCTGTATTTTTACTTTGGCAATTAATTCAAGTCCCGTTCTCAACCGCTTCTCAGTTTGAATTCCGACCAGTTCTTCAGAGAACCGGGTCGTTCGACTGGAACGGCGATTTACGCTTTGAATAATTTCTGTAAGTGGCAATTAATTTCATCTGTTTGAACAGACATAAACGAGTGCGACGATCCGAAAATCGCTTCGCGTTGCGTCGAAAACGCCGAGTGCTGCAACCTGCCAGCCCACTTCCTGTGCAAGTGCCTTCCCGGCTACCACGGAGACGGCGAAGAGTACTGCGAAGGTAACTGTAAATTACCTTAATTCTCCTCATTTGAGATTACAAGTCGGCGTATATGGCCATTTATATCCCCTTCGGCCATTGAAGCACATTCGCTGGCGACACCTGCATCCTCTCACCTGTATCCAGCGAACTCCAGGAGCGCCTTTCCAACATCCAGTGAATTGGTGCTAACTGTGGAGGGCGAAGGTTGAATAGCTCTGAGTCTACTGCGTCCTTTTGAACAGGACTTACAGTAGCCAACAAACTGACAATACATAAAGCCTTCTAATACGGCTTTGGGCCATGAAATCCAAAATCGCCCGCATCCAGAGATTCCAGTCAGAAGTCCTCCATCCTTAATGCTCCCCTGGTATGTTTCCAACAGAACAATCCACAATGACCCCAACATAACCGACAAATCGCAAAATACCAGTTCCCCAAGTTCCACTCCCCGCCTTTCCACTCGTTCAAAGCCCTTTCCTCCCCAACGCCGTTTTACCGGAGGCGCCGTAGGGACATTGGAAATCTACCAGTAGTAGTGAGAATGTACACATGACGAAGGAAGGCCGTGGGGCGCCAGGTGCCAGGGCCGCGTTGACGCAATTCGCTTCCCGGTCACCCGCCGCGATGTCATCCCTCCATTATATTTATCCGATGACAAAATGTGAGAAGTGTGTCGAGGCTGGGCGTTTTCAGTTGATGTTTGAGAGAGAGAGAGAGAGAGAGAGAGAGAGAGAGAGAGGGGGGGGGGAGGGGAGGGGAGCTGACAGCCGGGATGACACAGCGTCACTTCCCTTGCGTCACCCCTCCAGGACTAGGCTCGGGTGTTGATGTCATCAGTTTTCCCATCGATTATTCTCCACACGGAAATAAGGACGCGGCCGTGTAAACAGAAGGAAAGGTTTCGAATAAGAATTTAATTGCGTTTTGACTGAATAACACCCGAGAAATATGCTTGGGAGCACGACCGTCAAATAGAGTTAGCTGAGGAGGGGGTGGCTTAACCAATCAAGTACTGTAGGCCCCAAAATGGGGACGACATGTGTTTACGGGAAGTTTTTTTTCTTATCACCTTCGCAGTAATTTCACATTATAAATACTGCATCGTGTTAAAATACTTGTAATTAGGATTATTATTCAAAATAAAAGATCGGTCTCATGTGTCGGTTCAACTCTGCAGTGCCCTAATACTGGGACTCGATTTAAAAAACAAAATATTTGACGCACAGGTTTTTAAAAACTATTTTATAATAATGCGTCGTAATAAGTAAATTTCATGCAAAATTTTCGTAAAAAAAATTCGGTACTTAACGGGTTAATGTCCTCTTTAATGGTCCGCCAACTTGATCCGGCTATTGGCACAAAACGTGAACTTCCCAGGGCGTATCCTGTGCTCTAAGTATGGTTCCTTAGGCGCCACTGTCGCTAAATTTATATACGTATATACAGCGGTATCCGTTACTATAAAAATCCTTATATTTTAATAATCGAGCTTTGTTTTTTTTCGACAGATATAAACGAATGCCTGCTGCCGAACGTTTGCGGCCACGCTGCCGACTGTACCAACGTACCGGGCAATTACAGCTGTGACTGTCGACCGGGATACGTGGGCAACCCCTACGACGGGGTAAGTAATTTCACCTCTGCCGGCACCACCGGCATTTACCTGGGGCTAAAGGTTTTACCCCAGCGACCCTATACCACTGCAGACCTGCAGACTCATCACCCTCCCGGTGAAACCATAAGATATTAATAAATGTTACGGTGGAATCCAGGAACTGGCGTACCGGACACGTCTTGTAAATCGTTACAAGTATTGGACGAAGAAAATGACGAATCCAACGAAAACGATTAGTTTAACATACCTGTTTTGTGGTCTGCGGAGGGGTTGGTATACCGTCGGTTTTATTGTGTTTCTGTCTCCTCTCGCCGGTTTTGTGGTCTTTGGCTAGAACGGGGTTTCGGCCGCCGCTCGCCACCTTCAGTAGCGGCGGCCGAAACCACCGGTCTAGCCAAAGACCACGGACCTACGGTGAAAATTCAATATAATATCATGTTCCGTTCGTATGGGGAAATATCTCTTGAGTACCGGACACGTGGAATCCCCACGCCCAACGACTCAAAAGAATCGGCCTCAAACAGAAAATTTGGACTCTTAAGGCCATCACTAAAACGGACATAGAAATTGATCTCGAGTAACAAACTGACGATGTACTGAAACCGATATGGACGGTATGGAGCTATGGGGTTCCACCGGGAGACATCCGACATCGGTCGCATCCAGAGATTTCAGTCAAAAGTCCTTCGCACCGTCCTTAATGCTCCCAACCGTCGGTATGTTTCTGACCACCGCCACTAGCCCGGAGAGATCACCACGGACAGTAGTTAAATCGTGTCCAAAAGCGCCATCATCGGGTGGTTTCTTTGTCGAGACACCTGCGTACGCATCAATTGCGCCTATCTACGTGTGGGGGCGCCCTTGGAATGGGTCCCATCGGGGTTAACAAAAATGATTTGTTTGTCAGTGCGTGGACTTGAACGAGTGCGAGACCGAAGGTAGGTGCGGCGCGGGCGCCATCTGCGAGAACGAGGAGGGCGGCTACAGGTGCTACTGTCCGCCGGGTACCGCAGGAACGGATCCCGTCCACGAGGGCTGCGCGGACGTCAACGAGTGCGCCCAACACCCGCCGCCGTGCCCGCCCAACGCCCTCTGCATCAACACCCTCGGCAGCTTCTCCTGTTCCTGCCCGCCGGGACACGTCGGCGACCCCTTCCACCAGTGCATAGGTCTGACCCACCGCCCAGTATCTCGGTATAATTTATTATATTCTCTTAAATCGGCACAAACCCGTCTCCTCCGTTCCACCTCCCACCCCCACCCCCACCACGACAACTTCCCCCGTATACCCCGACCCGTCGTCGCATCGCGTTATACAGCCTGGTTCATGTATTTAATTGGCGTTCTTTCGCGATGGCGGCCGTCGCAGATGTTGACGAGTGCGCGGTCGGCGGCGCCTGCGGCCCCGGTGCAGTCTGCACCAACACGGCCGGCAACTTCACCTGTTCCTGTCCCGAGGGCACTGACGGCGATCCCCGGCTCGCCTGTTCCGACGTCGACGAGTGCCTCCTGAGAGGCGAGGCCGCCTGTCCGCCCAACGCCGCCTGTTCCAACACCGTCGGCTCCTTCGGCTGCCACTGCCTGCCCGGATTCGGCCCACAACCGGACCTCTCCGGCTCCTGCCAAAGTTAGTCACTCGTGTCCCTCTCGCCGTCCCCCGTCGTCGCATGTCTCTCCGTTCGTTCGCTTCACACTCTCTCTCTCTGTCTCTCTGTCCCGTGTCGTCCGTCTCTTTCTTCTCTTCCACCGGGGGTTTATCTCTGTGTGTTTCTCTTCTACAGGAAAATCTGGATGTTCTTCCTTCGTTCGGCCTCTCATTCGTCGTACAACAATACTAACTCTTAAACCTAAATGTCTTTTTTTTTTTCAGCACTAGCTTTTCTTCTCCTGTCTCTTTTTTTATGTCTGCATCGATGTCGCTATTGTGTCTACTTGTTAACTGTTTGTTTTCTCTGTTGCGCTTATTTCTGTTTTCTTCCATTCACCACGAAGCGAATGCCAACTTCAAAACACGCATTGCGAAACATCAAACTCACCGGTGTCAGGCATGTGTACAATCTGCACACACTCTTCTTCTTCTTCTTCTTCTTCCTCCTCTTCCTCCTCTTCTACTTCGGAGAGAGGTAACGCCTCATCTTTATTTTATTTTTCTCTTTTAATTCTTATTTTATCAACTGAGAATTGAGCACTAACAATCCACAGTCTGTCGGTAATTAAGTCCGCTCTGTGTACTAATATCTGTTATCCGCTTATTGTTTCAAGTCAAAAGAGTGTAATAATAATAATTTAAGCTAATTATAGACTAAAAAAAAATATATATAATTTATATATATATATTTTGGGTCGGCGACTAAGTCTGCGAATAATCCGCAATTATTTAGTTGCCAACCCAATATATATATATATATATATATACACACGCATACAAATAAAATTTTATTCCGACAATATTTTTAGACATCGACGAGTGCGAAACGAAACCTTGCGGCGAGAACGCCGATTGCCACGACACCCCGGGCAGTTACACTTGCACCTGCAGGCAAGACTATACAGGCAACCCCTATACGGGATGTACAGGTAATCGGAGGAATACCTTTTTTTTTATATTCCCTGCCAATAGTCTATCTATTATTTGGAAAAATATGCTGATTCCAATTGCTCGTTTTGTACCGGACAGATATTGACGAATGCAACAGCGAGGAATGGCGGAACGGCAACAGAATGGCCTGCGGAGAGAACGCCGTATGCGAAAACGCCCAACCGGGATACAACTGCCTCTGTCCCCAGGGATATGCTGCGCGTCCCCATCCGTCGGTCGCCTGCGAGCAGGTACGAAACCCAACTGTACCAATTTCACTCCGATTGAGGCCGTATCAGCACAATCTGAAAACTGTTTCCGTCCGCCTCCGTCCACCTTCATCCACCGGCGAATAGATAATTTCTTTGAAAAAGAAACTTTTATTAATCTACTATATATATATTCGACCGATATCAACGACAACTCTCCAGCCGGCCACTTTTCTGGGGGCAAATTTTCGATTTACCCCACTCTCTCTCTCTCTCTCGAAGAAGAAGAAGAAGAAGAAGAACTCTTCCTCAAGACCAGAGAATACATCCTGTCAAATTGTCGACTACTTTTGTGTACACCTAACAGTGTCAACTAGCGTTAAATCGTCCCTCTCCGAAAGTCGTCCAAAAGTAAACGACAATTTCATAAAATGTATTTCGGTCTCGACGAATTCTTCGAGAGGCGAATCGAAAATTTGCCCCCAGAAAAGTGGCCGGCTGGAGAGTTGTGGCGATAATATCGGTGAATATATATAGTAGATTAATAATTAAAGTTTCTTTTTTTAACAAAATAAAATTAATTCCAATGTCAAAATGTTGATTAGTGCCGGTAAACAGCCATCCAAGTAAGCTGTTTCGATATTTTTTAATTTAAATATTTTCTTTCGTTCGTCTCACACTGTATATATATATATATATATATATATATATATATATATATATATATATATATATATATATATATATATATATTAGGTGTACCCTAAAAGTAATCAACATTTATTTATTCACCGATATTGTAGACAACTCTGGCCACTTTTCCGTCGAATTTTCGATTCCCCTCTCTTGAGGAACTCCTCAAGACCAAAATACATTTTATCAAATTGTCGATTACTTTTGGGTACACACCTAATATATATACAGAGGTGTCGAAAAAAATGTATCCACCGT